>BQKN01060447.1:0-27535 GCA_022839385.1 Asparagus kiusianus | reverse complement strand
CTTATTATTCATATTGCCTTTGTCAATTGCTCATTGTTTATATTCCCACTATCTTGCTTTGTTTGTTCACCCTTGTGTTAACTTGTATATCCTTGTTCATATATTATTCATAAGTCTTTTGCTAGGATATATTTGTTAATAAGTTTTAATTTGGCATAAATCGGATTAGATTAGCATAAACCCTATTCACCCCCCTCTAGGGTTCCTTCCTAGTGGCATTAGGGTACTTTCAATTGGTATCAGAGCTTTTTGCTCTTTGATTTAAGGTCTAATCGCCTTGAGTTAAAGATCCAAGTTATCTTTTTGTGCTAATCTAGTTTTGTGATTTATTGATTACATTGCTTGCATCTTTATATAATTATGGCTATGAATGATGCATCTTGTTTAGGCTATGATCCTAGTGTTGCTCCTAAATTCAATGCTTTCCCTATGCTCAATGGTGTTTTAGATTTAAAATATTTGTTCAATCTAAAAATATCGATTTATAGGAAGTTATTGATTATGCTTATATTGTGCCCACGTTGGAGAAATCCAAATGGAGCAAACATGATAAAAAGATGTTTACTATGAGCAAGCTTGTGTTAGAATTTTTATTAAATGCATTTGATTCATCCATGTCTAACAAGCTTGATTCTTTTGATAGCGCTTATACATTGTGGAAATTCATAGAAGCGCATCAAGGGAACTTGGAGGAGATCCGACGAGCTTTGGCGGTTTCCTCTTCAAGTTCTATTGGAGCATCACCATCATGCACACGACCACTTGGTGATAGCCCTAGTGTGGTAAGCGATTCGGAATCCGATGATGATATATCTATTAATGAACTCGCTTGTGCATATGATAGATTAGCGCATGCCTACAAGAAATTGCAAAATGATTTTATTGATTTAAAAAGCAAGCATGTTAATTTGAAATCCGATCATGAGAAGCTAGGTTCAATTTTTGATATCATTGAAAAAGAAAATGTGATGCTTAAAGAAAACAATGATATGTTAATTTTAGAAAATGAAAAATTGACCTCATCCATGTCTAGCTTAACTCATGAAAAAGAAGATGCCATGCTAGAAGTAGAATGCATTAGAAATAAATTTGATAACCATACATGCTCTACTTCTATTATCAATGATGTTGTGCATAATGATGATTTGAATCTTATTAAGGAACGCATATCATGCTTAGATTCAACATTAACTTCATGCATTGATAATCATAAGAAGCTTGTGGATATGTGTGCTAAGTCTAAACCAAAATCATCCACTCATTATGCACACATATATAGCAAGATTTACAAATGCTCCATTTGCGGCCGAAAAGGCCATTTAGCTAAATTTTGCTATGATGCACACAAACCAAAGAATGATAATGCTCCTTGTGCATCTCATGTAGCTTCATCATCATATACACATTCACATTCACATGCTCATACTCATCATGATCATCATAAGCATGCTAATGTGTATAAATGTGTTCTTTGTGGTCGTTTTGGTCATTTGGCCGAATATTGCTTTGATTTGAAAAATAAGGCTCATTTGCCAAATGTTTCTAGTAGACCACATGTTTATAAATGTGATGTTTGTGGTAGATTTGGTCATTTGGCGAAGTTTTGTTATGATGTGAAAAAATGTTCAAACTTGCCAAATTTCTCAAGTAAACCACCTTTGTTTAATGATGTTTCTCATTTGCAAAATAAATTTAAAAGACCATCTTTATTTGCAAATGTTCCTCGTGCACATCAATATGGTCAACATAACCAAATGTACCCTCTTCATTGCACTTATTGCAATCGAATGGGTCATTTGCATAATTATTGTTATGACCGGATCCGTGCACAAAATGTGCCTAAAAGGGTTCATTACCCTAGGGCTTTGAGATTGAATGATAGGGGTCATGTCCCTAACCAATCCGGCACCAAGAATTCTTGGGTGCCAAAATGATTTTTAAACCAATAATTTTAAGATTTTTATTTTGTTGGTTTTGAAAATTATGCTTTGAAACTTTTTATGAAAACAAATTTTCCTTATCAAATTCTTTTGTTTTCATGATTATTAATTTTGTTTTCATGAGAGGTTTGCATTTATATAACCCTCCGGGTTTATTGGGTATTTATTCCCAAATTATGTTTACCGGGTGCAAAATGTTTATATGGGTTAATACTAGCTCAAGAGCTAGATATAGTTACCTCTCTTGATTTTTGAAAATCAAAGATGATTTTTAGTTTTTCAAATCCATAGTTTATGATTCTTGTATGTTACTTTTGAACTATGAAAATTTTGCTTTGATTGGTTATTTTGAATTCATTATTTAAGCACAAATAGATGATTCAAATTTCAAATATGCTTTATAATGTATTCTATATGTGGTTTGATCAAGTTCTACAAAGAAAACTTACTTTATTGATCAAACGTCAATTTTGGTTCAAATGGTTGATTTATGACTTCATTTGGTTGATTTGTTTTCATTCGAAAACTCTTTTTGCATGATTCTCATGTTTTCTCTCTTTTGATTTCATAAATCTATTTTTATATGATTTTTTTTTGTGTTAATGAGACACTATTTTCATAATGACATATCATTATGTGTTCTCATTATCTTGTTTGTATGTGAGTGATATCTAGCATATCTTTCATTTATGCTTGCTCACTTTTGTTTGCTATGTTTATAATTGCATTTTTTTTTCTTATGGCATTTTGATAGGGGGAGCAATCCCTATATTATGTTTATACTCACCTATGCTTTATGATAGGGGGAGCTTTCGCTCTCTTACTATTTTGTTTCCCCACTTTTGATGTTGCCAAAGGGGGAGAAACAAGTGGATTGTGAGTATATTTTAAGAGTATTATGTTTTATTGTATATCTTATATACTCTTTGTGTAGATTGTTTATCATCATCAAAAAGGGGGAGATTGTTAGGTCTCATGTTATGAGCCTACATCTTCTAATCTTGTTTTGGAGATTACAAACAATTCCTAATATTGTTTGTCTAGTGTTTATGTTTCTTATTAGGTATTCTAGACAAACAATGTGTTGAAGGTTGGATGGATTGCGCTTCAACGATCACATCAATAAGGAGGTTGGTGGAATTGTGGAGTGAAGCATTGCATTCAAGTTAAAGATCCAAGATCCCGCTTCATCCGCAAGTGTACCAAGATAGAGCTTCGTTGAAGATCATCAAGCTTGGGTATATTTAGTTTAGGTTTTATATTATGTGTGTTAGTACTTTAAGCTCAATTATATACACACATACACGTTTTGATTTTTGTATATATATAGTTATACATATACATATATGTTTTGGTTTAGCTATATAGATATGAAATAATATATATCTTCATATATACTTTTATATGTTTCATATTCTATTGCATTTGAAAAAATATTGTGTTTTTGGTTTATATGGCTTATAAACTTAACAACTATAGTTTATACTTTCCATCAAGTCTATAAAATCATTTTACAAAGTTTCAAAACATGGTTTAGCCAAAATGTCAAAATTCACATGTTTACATTTTCATGTTTTTGGACATATTTGAAAAATGATGAGTTTTCACTATTGGGGAATGCAATTCCAAAAATTCTTTTTGTAACATGTTTATTATCATGTTTATAAACATTTCCCAAAGTTTTATAATTTTTGGATTTTATTTGTTATTTTTAAAGGTACTTTAAAAATCAGATTTTCAGCATGTACAGTGCCTGTGCACGTTTATAAGTCGACTTATCAGAGTTGACAAGTCGACTTATGAAATGCTCTGGAATGTGCAAACACTCTCTGCCAAGTCGACTTATCCGAACTGTCAAGTCGACTTAGACTAAGTCGACTTATACCATTTTACAAGTCGACTTATGTGCTGTGTTTTGTGTGTTATTTTCATCTGGCAAGTCGACTCATGTGAATTTTCAAGTCGACTTATTGCAAGTCGAATGCAAGTCGACTTATACCAAGTCGAATGCAAGTCGACTTATAAATATGACCGTGGAACAGTAACGGCTATTTTTCCAGATCTGTTTTTGTGTGGGTTTTTGGTCATTTCCTTGGGGTTTGGCTGATGTCTTGGGTTGTTATAAATACCCCATTGTATTTACCTCTCCCACTAACCAAGAGAATTGTTTAACAAGTTTTTAATCAAGGGTCTAAGTTTGTTTAAGGTGTTTAAAGCCTTGTTTAAGAGTTTGGTTTGTGAAGATAATTTCACAAGGGCTTGAGGAGATAATCTTTGGTGTTTGGGCTTCAAATCATCTCTCTCTCACTCTTGTCATTTATTGGAGAAGTTTTCTAAACTCAATCTAGCTTTACATTTTATTGTTTATTATTATTTTATTAAGCTAGTGATTATATTGAGTTTAGTTGATTTTATTGATACTCTTTGTTCACACACAACCTATTGAGCTTATTGTATTTTCATACTTAGTATAATTTGGGTTGTGGGATTTTGTGACATTAAGAGTGAGCTTATATTGAGTTCTCATCCATAGTAGAAAACAATTTATTTGTTGTGAGCTTTCATTGTGAGATCACTTGTATTACACTAGTACACCAAGAGGAGTGTGTGGTGAGAGACAGGGTTGTCCTAAGAGTAGTGGCGTCGGTAGCCTAGAGAGAGGTGATAATTCCGAGCACTTGAGGGAGACACGGGCTAGAGACTAACACTTGAGGTTGTGGTTAGTGTAGTTACATTGTGAGTGTTATAGAGTTTTCGGTTAGCTAGAAAACCGAGTGTGTAGAGAAGTTCCGGCTTCCAAACCGGGTGTGATAGTGGAGATCTCCTCGAGGTGAGGAGCGGGGACGTAGGTCAGGCGGACCAAACCTCGTAAACATATCGTTTTGTTTGTGATTGCATTGGCGCACTTTTATATTCGTGCTTATTATTCATATTGCCTTTGTCAATTGCTCATTGTTTATATTCCCACTATCTTGCTTTGTTTGTTCACCCTTGTGTTAACTTGTATATCCTTGCTCATATATTATTCATAAGTCTTTTGCTAGGATATATTTGTTAATAAGTTTTAATTTGGCATAAATCGGATTAGATTAGCATAAACCCTATTCACCCCCCTCTAGGGTTCCTTCCTAGTGGCATTAGGGTACTTTCAATATCTAGCCGTCTAATTAGTCACAGGTTGTAGGTTATCCTTGCTTCCTGCAATGGTGGCTGCTATTCACAGTGGATTACGACAATTGGCCTCCGTGTTTGCTCAAGGGGGAAAGAAACCCTCCTCTGGAATATCCATCCCAAAGTTAGAACTATCCTACACTTATTTGATGACCTGGTTAGTACTTCACTGGCCAGATTTAATGGAGGCTCCTGAGACAATGGATCCAAGCCTCCCTCTACTGCAGACTCTTGAAGGTTGTAAGTGGGTCAAACATCGGTGGTTGGCTATATCTAGGCAATTCAAAGTTCACAAGTGTTGGGAGTTCTTTCCTTGTTTCCCTCAATTCTCTGGGGCTTACAATGCAACTCTACTAGATGCTCAAGAACCCAATAAGAATCACACAATTTTAGATGTCAGTTGCTTCAGATGGTTGATGAACATTCGACCAGGTTATCTGATATTCAGGGTGAATGATGTCTGTCACATCGAGCCTTATTTTCCATGCCAGTTTGCTTGTTAATTCGGCTATGATCAACTGTACGTCGGCAACCCGAACCGTCACCTTATGGTTCGAGGTGGACCAATTGATGGGGCAAGAGCCTAGTTTTGGAGCATCGTTGGCTGCACGAATGTTGAGTTCGACCTCCCTTTGGAGACGCCTTCTCTGCAAATAACTTTTCTTTACTGCAAGTGGCTGATAGCTGCTAGTACCGTTGCTCGAAAGAGGAGGATATCCAAACTAGAGGAAGAAATAGCCTCCCGATGGGCAACAGAAGCAGTCCATGACACTGTGCTATCACCTCAAAGGAAATAAGCCGCTGAATCATCCAGAAAGGGAAAAGAACCTGTCTACCCAGCTGATAGTGAAGAAGAGTTTGAGACTGATGAGACTGAAACTTCCGAGAGGGTGGATGAGGCTGGATCGAGTTCTGAAGAAACTAAAGAAGAGACAACTGGTCTTCTGAATTCTTTCTTCGAAAGAGGATATGTATGTTAGACCCTAGAGGGGGGGTGATTAGGGTCTTATGCTAATCTAATCTGATTTAAATGCCAATTAAAACTAATTAACAAGTTATTCTAGCAAGTATGAAATACAACAAGATATGTAAGCTAGGATAAGCAATATGAACAATAAAGAGATATATCCTATATGATAAAAATATATAAGCAAGGATATATAAACTAACACAAGAGGTAAATAATTTAACTACAAGTGTGATAGGGCAAAATAATCAACAAGCAATACACAATGGCGATGTAAGATATGAACATGAAAAACAAGTGCGCCAATGCAATCACAAACAAAGGATATGTTTACGAGGTTCGGTCCCCACGACCTACGTCCCCGCTCCTCACCTCGAGGAGATCTCCACTATCACAACCGGGTTTTCTACGTTCACCCGAACAACGTTTACACCTCACAATACAATCACTATGCAATCACACCTCACACACTAAGTGTTGGTCCTAGCCCGTGTCCTCCTCCTCAAGTGCTCGGTTACAACCTCTCCCTAGGCACGTCAACCGACGCCACTCCTCTTGGATTCGACCCCATCTCTCACCACATACTTCTCTCGGTGTACAAGTGTATTACAAGTGAATCCTCACAATTAGGCTCAATATAACAAATGATTGTTCTCTAAACAAGGTGAGAACTCAATTAGGCACAACTCTAAGTCACAAACCCCACAACCCAAAATATACTATGAATGTAAATACTATAAGCTCAATAGGTTGTGTGTGAACAAAGAGATAAAATAATATAAACTCAATATGAAATCTAGCTTATGAAATTAAGAACAAACTTATAAAATGCTAGAATTGAGTTTAAGGAAACTTCTCTATAGATGACAAGAGATGGAGGGAGAATAGTTGGAAGCTCAAACTTCAATAGATGATCTCCTCAAGCTCTTGTGGAATTGATTCACCAAACCAAAAACACTCAAATGCTTAAAAGCTTATAAACACACTTTAAACAAACTTAAACCCTTGATTAAAACTTTCTTAAACTTGTTTTAAAAACTCTCTTGGATGATGGAAAATAGTTATGGCAAAGGGGTATATATAGGCTTGAAGAAACCAACCCCAAAAAACCATTAAAAAACAAAAAAACAGCAACTAGTTGTTACTGTGTAACGGTCGGCTGCTACAGTAACTTCGGTCGACTGGTACTGTAGCACGGTCGACCGCACTGTTTACCAACAGTTTCTGTTTTTGACAGATTCTGGAATTTTGCGTATCTGACTTTGTAAAATCAATTATAAATAGTAAATCAACTTAAAAAATTATGAAATTTTGAGGGAATGTTCTAGAAATGTAGTTGAACATGCTAGAGAAAGCATTTCTGAAAACTCACTTCCCAGTTGAGAGAAATAAACGTTTGAACACAGATAAACAGTTTCTGAAAATCTGCTGACATACACGATTTTGTAAAATCAATTGGACACAGTAAATCAACTCCAAAAATAGTAAAATTTTGAGTGAAGTTTCTAAACATGTAGAAAAACATGTCAAAGAAAGAATTTCTTGAATATCACTTCCCATTTATAAAAACTCATCTGTTTTATAAAACATGCACGAACATGTGCACAAACAAAAACATGATTTTGTAAATTCCATTAAACATAACAAATCAATTCCAAACTTGATGAAACTTTGTAAAATATTTGTAAACATGAAAACAAACATGTTAGAAAAAGAATTTCTCAAATTGAATTTCCATTTATGAAAACACATGTATTTTGCAAGTGTGTCCAAAGCATGAAAACCCAAAACCATGCATGTATATATATAACTATATATATACATAGAAACCAAATACGTGTGTGTATATGATATTGAGCTTAAGGTACTTAACACACATAATATAAAGCCTAAACTAGATTACCCAAGCTTGATCTTGATCTTCAATAAGCTTGACTTGGTACACGTTGCGGATGAAGCTTGAACTTAATCTTTAACTTGAATTGTATGTTGCTTCACTCCACATTTCCGCCAACCTCCATTTGATATCGTCGTTAAAGCGCTATTCCATCCATCCTCCAACTCGTTGTTTGCCTAGAATAAATACGAAAACACAAATACTAGACAAACAACATTAGAAGTAAATTGTTTGTTAAACATCATCAAAACAAGAAGGTCAACAATGTAAACCCTTCTGTTGCTCGCAGGGCTTACCATGCTGATCCAGCTCAACCCCGAGATGCTCCAAAGAAAGGAGGGAGAGGGTCGTCATGACGCAACCCAATCGGATGATGGTAGAGGTCCTTAGTGAAGATGAAGAGGAGGAAGAAGATACAGTGCCTCTTGTTCACAGGCAAAGATCACAATCTTCAACTTAAACTCAAACCCAAGTTCCTCCCAGAACTGAGTTACGCACCAAGCATCGTCACGAAAGATCTGGGGTTCAAGATAAAGCACGTCCACTGAAAAGACGGAAGAAGGCCATCTCTCGACCACGTGTTCGTCTTCCTGTTTTAGAGGAGACATCCGCCCGTAGTGTTTCTTCAGACGAACAAGGTAACAATTCATCTTTATTTTCATTTTACTATTCTTATATTTCTTAATATTCGGACTTATCTCGCACTCAATTTCTGTAGGGAGTCAAGAAGAAGGAGAATTTCAGGCAGACCCTACTTCTCCCGATGGTATGGAAGCTAAGGAACCCAGCTTCGTTCAACAAATGCACGACGCACTTAATGACGAAACTGCTGGCATTCCAACAACTTCTGACGTTGACCCCTCGGCTTCAAACACAGGTACGGATCTTTCTCCGTTTGGAAGGCAATTTCGAAAGATGAATGAGTCAGAACGCGTACCTCTTCGAATGACTTGTGCACTTCGTCTCCTTTTAGTTAAACTAAAAGAAGTGGGTACAAGTAGTGGAGCCCTCGAATCCGTCCTGATCAATGAAGGTAAAGCTAGTCTCCATTTTGTTTGAATTTCACATAAGTATATTTGTTATTTATGACCCACCACATTCTGTAGATATCATAATGAATGAATCAGCTAGAGGAGAACCCACTCATGCTACTAAGGTCGAGGATTTCAATGAGCACAATCTCAATCTCGATCTCTCAGAGGATGACCATCAATACATCTCCGATTTGTTATCGGGGAAGGCTCCTGGGGCAGCTACAGAATCAACTGTTGGAGTTGGTTCAACTGAAGCGTGTTTTTCTGAAAGTAAGGCATTTATTCTATAATCTCTCTATATATTTTTTTAACTTTGACTAATCATATAAGTGTTCAAATTATAGGACCGGTTATCAAGACCGATACTCCTATAATCATTGAAACATCTAATCAACTCGAGGGTTGTGGCTTCTTGTCGCGGGCAGGTACCGAGGTCGACCTTCAATCATCAATTCCTGAATCTTAATCTCTCACTCCTTTAGACACAATGACGATAGAAGCTGCTACCACTCCCCAAATTAGTCCCGTTACAACAAAAGCGAGACCAACCGAAGAAGTTGGTACGTCAAAAGCTGTTGCACCTAGGATTGGTGAGTTTTATCAATTGTTCGTTATAAACTTCTAATTAATACTCCAACATACTCATTGTGATTCTCTTGTTTGTAGAATCATCTTCCGGGAGACTTGTTGACTTGGACCAAAGCTACCTGAGGCCTCAATTGAACAATCATCTGATGCAGTGGGTCCATCAAAAAGTATCATTCCTAAACAAACTGCAGTAGTTGTAGAACCCACCCCGGTTTTGACAAGTCAAGGTAACCAAATCATGGAATTTTCCGTTAAGCTTGGTATACTTCTGTTCGTTGCTATGTACGCGCATATATGTTTTGTACTGACTTTATTTGTCCTCATCGCATCTCCTTCTTCTACATTGTATGATTCCATTCAAGCGTTATTAGCAGACGATGACCCGGATAAAGCCATCATTTGTTCCGATCTTCTAGGCTTCATTTCTTTTTTGAATGCCATGGTCGATTGAATTCTTTTCAAAGGATCATACTTTGAGAACTTTAAGAGATCTCTTGACCGCTACACATCGGGGATCAGAGAAGAAGGATATAATGAATTGGCCGATTCAATTGATGCTTATTTGGCCGACTTCAAACAACATGCTGAACTTCTGAAGGATCTCCGCACCAAAGGCGTACCTTCCTATGTTGCTTCTCAAATGGACTCAAGGTTACAGGCGTGGAGTGATTCTCAGAAATCAGCTGAATCCGAGCTTCAAAAGTTAAAAGCTCGTATTCACTAGATCAGGATGAGCCTTTCCAAGAAAACACAAACAAAGATCGATCTGCATCGGGTTCTAGAGTCAAGTCAAGCTGAAATAACCCGCTTGAAAGAAAAACTAGCAAAGGCCGAGGATGCTCATGAGATTTTAGAGTCTGATTTGGCAGAAGTGAAACAAGTTGAAGCGAACATCTTCCAACAACTAGAGCTTTAAGATAAAATACTTACTGATAAGGAACAGGAGGCCGTAAAACTTCAAAGTGTTGACGAAGAAGCTTTTAAAGCTAACTTGATATCTGAACTTGAATAGGCTTATACGACAGAGCTCTCCAAACTTGAGGATCAAATTCGTCATTATAAGCTGTTGTAATTTGAGAACTCTTAATTTTGCTTGAATATTTTTGATGAATAAAGTGAATTCACCTTTTTTCTTATTGAATTTTTTTTATTATGATTACTCATTCTTGTTTCAGAATAAATAACCAAAATACTCAGAGGATTTTTAGAAAACCCCAAGCCCTCAATGGGTTTGATGTGCCTTTACCGACTACTGTTTGAGTCGGGCTAGTATGTGAATTATCTAGATCCGTTACACATATAACGTTAGGCTAGAAGAATTAAACTTTTTTAGACTTTGAACTACAATATGAATATGTAGGCTACATGTGTTAGATGTAGGCTTATCTCTAATAAGGGATCGAGATAACGTCCCCCACACGTGAGCAGCACGGATCTTAAAATGTAATTAGGTTATATTTTTTTAACAAAATGAACCCAGAATCAGAGAAGAAGAATCTGATATTCTATCTTCCAGTCTCTTGTTTGTTGGTAGAGATGAACCAAAAATCGACGAGGAAGAATTTTATATTCCGTCTCCTAGTCTCTTGTTTGTTGGTAGAGATGAACCCAAAATCAGAGAGGAAGAATTTTATATTCTATCTCCTGGTCTCTTGTTTGTTGGTAGAGATGGAACCCAAAATCAGAGAGGAAGAATTTTATATTCTGTCTCTTGGTTCAAAGAAAACTCAAAGCGGGATTTTCACTTAGAGAATCTGGATGGGTTTGAATAATCCTAACTGTCATAAGGTTTAATTACTCAAATCGAAAGTGGACCTCTCATTCGTAGAATGAATCGAGAGGAGATTTTGGTTGTTCTCCTAACTGTAGGAAGGTTTGACTAAGTGGGAATTGGGACAATTTTACCTTTAATAGGCTAAATTGTTCAAATGGAATTGAGGCCCTTTCATTTGTCGAAAAGGAATTTCAGTTTCTAAAGTGAAGCTCTCGTTCATGAAAGGAATCGAGAGGGGTGTAGGCGTATAAAATTGCCTATAGGTCCCTTAGCACAGCTCGACACGGTGATTCGACAAACTAACGAACCATCGAGTGACGAGGCGACGAGGTCAACGAATTGCACGCGAGCAACGGAATGCATTCGCGTGCGGAATCAATCCAACGGTTCGGGAAGTCAACGAGTCGTCCAACCATAAAATGGATTCGAACTCAAATACCAAGGCGGATTTACTGCCAAATAAAGATCCAGACTATCAAATCAAGGTCCGGATAAATCGAATACAGAACCGAAAAACGGGAAATGACGGAAAACAACACCCAGAGGGGCTCGGCCAAAACCGAGCCACCTCAAGGTGGCTCGGCCAAAGCCGAGCCACCCTGGGGTAGCTCGGTGGCCGAGCCACCCTGGGGTAGCTCGGTGGCCGAGCCACCCCAGGGTGGCTCGGCCTAGTGCCGAGCCACCCTGAGGTGGCTGGCCCAGATCTGTGCCAAAGGCACAGATCTGGTTGCCTATAAATAGGGGACTTGGGTTCACTTTTTGGAGGACTTTTGGAGAGCTGAAATTCTGCCGGATTGAGACCTTGTTCTTGAGTTTTTGAAGGCTTGAAGACTTGGACGTTCAGATCTGGTTCTTGGCGAGCATCCGCATCACAAAAGGCAGGAGTTCGAGAGGACCGGATCTCAGATCTACGTTGCTATACTCCGGATCAAAGCTTGGTCTTTGATCCCGAGATTCGAGCGATTATTTCCTTGGTGAAATAATCCCTCCGGCTATTATTTCCTTGGTGAAATAATACCCGTCATACTACGTAGATCTGTCTGGATCTAGATTGTGCGGTGGTCAACGAATCAACCATCGGCGCAGGAAAACAACCCACGCAAGCGAGTGACCGGATAACAGGAGCTCGTGATTTGTTCGGTAAACAAGAGAAAAGTTGTAATTTTTATTTCTTTGTTTTGATTTTCATTGTAACCTGATCTTATAAAAAGACCGGATCTTTGTAACTCATAAAGTTGTTATTTAAAGATGACAATGGAATCAGCAATGAAAAAAACAACAATTTTTCCCGCGAACAATCTGGCGACCACAGTAGGAGCTACCGATCTCGCTGCCGAGATCGGAGCGTCGCAACTGCGGATCTCGATCCCGGTCGTGGAGGAGGTCGAGTATGAGTTCGACCAGCAGAAGTACAAAGAGTACGTGTCCTCGTCTGGATCAACCTCCCCCCGCAAGTCCAAGAAATCCCAGAAGTTCTCCTCCAGGAGAAAAGTTCGTTGGTGCGAAGAAGTTGAAGCCACCAACGACAACCTCACCCCGATCGACGCCGAAGTTGCGTCGGGTGAAGTCCCACCGGCCTCTAAGCAGGTCAAATCCGCCATTGAAGGCGTGGTGACTCTCTCTAAGAGAGCTCGCCAGAGGCAGCGTCAACGCCTTGCGAAGCAATTCGCAAAGGCCATGGAGTCTGTTGACGGGGTCCGCTACAATGCGGATCTGAAGAGCAAACGAGGCAAACAGCCTAAATAACAAATAAATGGTGGTTCCTCCAAGCCCTCAATGATGGAGTGGATCCGTGTCAAACGGAACTGTTCGACGCTAGAGGAGCGTATCCGCAAACGCCGCGCATTATCAGCACAAGCTCGGGCTAAAGCTGAAGAAGCCCGTCGGAAGCTACAGAAAGAGGTGGTCAAGAAGCCGCCATCAACTCGTAGAGCTTGGAGGCCGAAGTCTGAAGCGGCGGTTCAGACCAAGGAGCAACAACTGCAGCCTCCGAAAGTTCAACCTCCAGCAAATCAACCCAAATCGCCGGTAATTTCCACAACTATTCCGGGAGAGCCCACAGGACCGTCCCAGAAAAGGAAGTTGGTTTTGGAGCGCCTCGGTCCACTTCCCAAGGAACGAGGCAAAATTCCACTTCGAGAGCGTTTGGGGCCAATGAAGACATCCCGAACGAGCCAACATGCTGGGGGTCGCCGCAACCTTCAGCATGACAAAGAAATCATGGCACCCAGGCGCACCACTTTGCGCATCGAAGTTCGGGAGCCCGTTGAGAATTCACGCCCACAAAGGCGCGTTTCAAGGCGAGTGACTCTCGAAAGCCCAAAGAAGGCAATTCACCCTCAGAAGGAAACATTCTCGTCTGATGACGATGGCGTTATACCTGAGAAGTCGTGTCAACACACGATAGGTTACTCCGATCGTCAAGCCGACGAGTTGTACTATTGTGATGGGAGCACGAGGAAAACCAGGAAGAGGAGCCCTCAAAGACTAGAGACTCAATGTCCCTATTCCAAACTCATTCGGGCGGTATTGTCTGAGTGTAATTGCATCAAGACGGTCCCCGAAAGAGTTTCGGTTTTCAAAAGGCTCAGTACTAGAATGCCAAAACCAAGGCATAGGCGTTTCCGACGAAGAAGAACGATGGTCGAAGACGGTGAACATTCAAGGGTCACCGCCAACATGACCAGCAAAGGAACATCGGCTCAGGATAACCCCGAGGTAATTCTAGAAATACCTCGACGCGTAACTCGTCTACAATCCGGGGCTATCATTCGCGCAACGTATGGTAGGGTTCGGACAAGAGTACCTTCAGGAGATGAAGAATCAGATGCCGGCTCGGCAATTGCATCTGACAACACCGTGTCCAGCGAAGGACAGCCCCGCGAGTCATTCATGATAAGCGCGGAGCAAGTGGCCAAGATGCTCGAAGAAGCCATGGCCAAACAACAAGAAAGCTTCAGGTTTGAAATGCAAATGGCCATGCAGAACATGAGAGAGATGCATGATCAACAAATCCGAGCACTGACGAACCAGCAAGGCGAACCAAGTCGTCGTGATCAAGTTCATCAGGAAGATGAGTATACAAATGGAGCTCATAATGCCAATAATCCTCCCGTCAACACAGGGGGTGGTAACGAGAATGCTAGCGAAGACACAGGTGAAAACCTAAAAATTAAAAACCTCGAGAGCAAAATCAACAAATTGATTTCCGCTCAAGAGATTAAAAAGACGGGCATTCCTTGTCCATACCCAAGAGAGTGGGAATCAATCCCATATCCGGCGAAGTTCAGTCTAATTAACTTCACGCTGTTTAATGGGATGGGTTCACCCACTCAGCATTTGATTTATTTCAAATCGCACTTGGGGGTAATCTCTGGTAATGAGCCTCTAATGGTGCGGTCATTCGTTGGTACTCTTCGCGGAGCCGCCTTCGATTGGTATCGCCGCCTCAAGCCAGGTAGCATAAACAGCTGGGACGACATGGAGACTAAGTTCCTCACAAATTTCTTCGACGATAACACCGAGATCTCTATCGGATCGTTGCTCGATGAGAAGCAGAATGATGGGGAGTTAGTCGACACCTTCGTCAAAAGGTTCCGGAACAAAGCGATGAATTGCCGGGACCCGATCACTGAGGAATTCATCCTCCAGACCTGCCATAACAACCTTTCACCGGACGTGTTGGAGGCAATAGGCACAGCACCATCCAAGACATGGAAGGATCTGAAAGTCCGAGGGGAGCAAGCTGAGCGATTCCTCAGAAGAAAGAAGGCGGAGAGAGGCTAACCGGCAACAAATCCTCCGAAACAGAACTTCAACCCGAAAGGAAAAGGTAAAGCTCATGCTAATGCTGTTGATGCTAACCAAACTTTTCAATTGTAACCTCAGCAACAGCAGCAACAACGAGCGCCACAACAGTCGTAGTCGCAATGGCAGCAACGGCCTCAGAAGCAGAAGTCTTCGGAGCCAAGGTTTCCCAAAGTCTACTCCTTCAAGGATGATGAAGTTCCCGGCATCTTCAAGTACTTGTTGGAGAACAACAAAATCCAGCTGCCGGCGATCGTAGATCATGAAGGGGCCAGCTAAGTGACGGACCCGAAGTACTGCGCGTACCATAGAGCGGTCCACCACCCTACGAAGTCTTGTTACCACCTCAAGGACAAGATCCAGGCGTTAATTGATGTAGGAGTCATAACCCCGAAGCCTGCAAAGAATGTGGGAGCAAACGCAGTGTCGATCAGCTTTGGATCGGTGCCCACGACATGGTTCGAGCCGAAACACATCACCAAAGTAGGAATGAAGACGGTGAATGATGACCCACATGGACAGCGCCAAAAGGGACTTGTGCCACACACAGCCCTGAACGGCGAAATCCTCTGGGTTCATCCAGATCTCATTAAAGATGAACAGTGGACAACGTCTTCGAAAAGAAAGGGCAAAGGAAAGGCTTGTCATGCAACTTCCGCAATCTTCGAAGAAGACGGCGATGAAGCTCCTACCTTTCCGCTTTCTGACGAAGAACAGGAAGTCTTTGCGACCCGGAGTGGAAATGAGTATCACTTCAAATATCCATCTCCTGGTGATCAATTAGCTGAGCAAGGAGTGGCAAAACGGGGACCAGCCAAGACTCTCACAGAGCTGGGGGTGATTACGGTTCCTAAACCGATTGAGGAGGCTCAACGACAGCCGGTAGATAAGCAGAAAGAAAAGGGACCCCAGGAGGTTCAGAATCCGAAGCAGTCTCGTTTCAATCGTCCGATTGGAAGAGATAAACCGGAGAACTCGAGAACTCCGCGTATTTTCGATATCATGGCTCAATTAGCCAATATTCCGGCGCGGATAACGCTATATGAGTTGCTGCGGTTGTCTAAGGAGACTAGAGAAGCCTTGCAAGAGGCCTTGGCCGATTCAGAAGCGTTCCTCACTCGGATCAAGCCAGCTCCTGAAGAACTAGAAATGTTAGCTCAACAGTGTAATGTAGCGGCTAAGAACCTTCCCTGCATCACCTTCACCAAAGAGGACATGCAAACGAAGAATTCAAACCATGATCGGCCTTTGTACTTTGTCGGGTACATTGGTTCCAGCGAAGTCAACCGAATCCAAGTGGATCCGGGTTCCGCTGTGAGCATTATGCCGCTTCGCCTAATGCATAGCCTTGGCATCCCAGTCAGCAAATTGGCATCTACAGGCACGGTCATTTACGGATTCAACACCAGCGGGTCAAGGCCTTTGGGGAAGATCCGAATAAAGTGCCAAATGGGCGATCTGAAGACGGAGGTCACGTGTTACGTGATAGATGCTGAGACATCGTATAACTTACTACTGGGTCGGCCTTGGATCCATAGTAATGTTATAGTTCCCTCCACCCTACATCAGTGTCTGAAATATGTCGACACTGATGGAAGAGTCAGGACGGTGGTCGCGGATAAGCAACCATTTAAAGGGTTTGAGAATTATTTTACTGATTCTCTCCTTTATGGTAACGAATCCGATACTGAACCATCGGTCCAAGGCACGGACAGTGGAGAAGAAGATGATTCCGAAGCCGGATTCGATTACAATGGTGGTTTTGTTCTAAATGACATTATACCCTTTGTAATCAATCTTGACGATGAACAATCGTCAGATGGCAGTTGTAACTGGCAACTTGCCAATATTGAAATAAAAGATGATTTAGAGTACTCGTTGTCTCTTGATGATGCGATAAAGGGATTACACGATAATCCTAATTTATGTATGCCGCTCCGATCATCTTATGTAACGAAGAAATACCTCCAGCATTCTTTCGGAACAACCCGGATTATTCCTGCCAAGGTAGGGGGACAAAAAGAAGTGATTTATGGTAAAGGAGAAAATCTACCGTTGCCAGATCATTTCCTAAGAGAAGATGAGGATGATGACAAATCTGGTCTGCACTTATCTAAGTATAGTCCGGAAGCGCGCATGCTCATGGAAAAACAGGGATACGATTTCACACTCGGAGAAGGTTTATACTTCGATCGAGGTTCCCGTATCCTAGTTAAAGCGGCATATGTACCGAAAAGGAAACCGGATGATTATTACCGTCACAAAAGAGGCTTAGGCTATGTTTCATCGTCTGATGATGAATGTGGTTGGCAAATTATCGATCAAATTGCTAACAAAGCTAAGGATGGGTACTTGCCAGACTCTTCAGCTGGGGATTCCGACACAAGTTTGGGAGAAATATTCAAGACCTTAATGTCGAACATGACTACAGCTGATCCATCCACAATTGAAGACGACGATCAAATGCCAACGTGGGAAGACCCATGGGTTCATCACCTAAACATGCAGTACGGAGATAGGTTTGAATAGAGAGAACCCCCCACAGAGGACAAGATAGTCCAAATTAATATGGGCGATGACACCAACCCGAAACCCATATTCATCAGCGATAGTCTTCCCCCAGATGAGAAGGAGGAATTAATTGCCCTCATCAGGGAATATATCAACGTCTTCGCTTGGAACTACGAAGACATGCCAGGGCTCGACCCCAATGTGGCGATGCACCGCCTCAACATCAAGCCGGATGCTAAACCCGTCAAACAACAGCAAAGACGGTTTCGTCCGCAGATTATGGAAGCCATCGAGGCAGAGGTTAAGAAGTTGATCGACTCAGGATTTATCCGAGAGGAACAACATCCAGACTGGTTAGCCAACATCGTTTCCGTCATGAAGAAGAATGGCAAAATCAGGATATGCATCGACTTCAGGGACCTGAACACGGCATGTCCAAAAGATGACTTTCCTCTCCCAATCACGGACGTCATCATCGATAATACGTGCGGATTCGAGAGAATGTCCTTCATGGATGGCTTTTCGGGGTATAACCAAATCAAGATGCACCCGGATGACGAGAAGCATACAGCATTCAGAACGCCCCTCGGTGTCTTCTGCTACACGGTGATGCCTTTCGGTCTGAAGAATACAGGCGCCACATACCAACGAGCGATGACTAAGATTTTCCAAAAACACCTCAGGAAAACGATTGAGTGCTACGTTGATGATTTGGTGGTAAAAAGCCGCAACAAAGAAGATCACATCAAGGACTTGAAGACGATGTTCGATCTCATGCGGAGTCATCAGTTAAAGATGAACCCCACTAAATCCTTCCTTAGAATGTCCAACGGAAAATTCCTCGGATTCGTCGTCACCACGAAAGGGATACACATCGACCCAGACAAAGTGAAGGCGATACATGAGTTGCAGCCCCCGAAAAATCTAAGGGAACTCAGAGGATTGCAAGGACGTTTAGCTTACATCTGGCGGTTCATCTCAAATCTTTCTGGGAAGTGCCAACCATTTTCTAAGCTAAACAAGAAGGGCGTGTCATTTATTTGGGACGATGCTTGCCAAAAGGCACTCGAAGATATCAAGACATATTTGATGAATCCCCCTGTTCTTGTTGCACCAAAATTAGGTAAACCGTTCTTGATTTATATCAAGGCGATGAACCATTCGATAAGTGCTTTATTAGCACAAGACGATGATAATGGTCACGAACAGGCAGTCTATTACCTAAGTCGGACTTTGATAGGTGCCGAGTCTCGATATCCGATGATTGAGAAAGAATGTCTCGCATTGGTATTCGCAGTACAGAAGATGCGACATTACTTGGTTGGCCAGACGATTTACATCATTGCTAATGTTAATCCGGTACGGGTATTCATGATTCAACCGGGTTTGATGAATTGGCGGTTAGCGAAGTGGGCCCTTCTCTTATCCCAGTATGATTTGCACTTCAAACAGCAGAAGTCGATCAAAGGACAAGCGATTTGTGATCTTTTGGCAGCAAGTCCGACAACAGATACGGTAGAAGTATATGATGACTTGCCAGATGAAACCCACGAGGTTAATACCACATCACACCAACAAGTATGGCAATTATACTTTGATGGTGCTTCAAGAGCAGTTAATAAGGCAATAACCCCTGGATGTTCTAGAGTCTCCTCCGGAGTTGGAGTTGTCTTAGTTTCCCCAGGGAAGCATGTTTTGCCTCGAGCTTATTCACTAACTAATCCATGTTCCAATAACGTAGCCGAGTACAACGCGCTCCTCATTGGACTCAGTTTTGCCAAGGAGTTGGGGGTCGAATATCCCGAAGCTTTTGGGGATTCTCAATTGATAGTCAACTAAGTCCGTGGAGAGTATGAAGTCAGGAACCCAGACCTGATCCCGTACCACCAGGAGGCCATCAAAATAGCGGATTCTTTTGAGGAATTCTTCATTGAATACATCCCGCGTCTCCAGAACGCTTATGCAGATGCACTGGCAGCACTAGCAGTATTACTCGCGCAGCCGCCCGAAACTGAACTGCTAGTCACAGTAAGATCACACCAACTCTGCATACCCATATACGATATGGATATCGAAGAGGAGGATGATAGAAACGTAAACGCCAAAGAGGTGAACTCAACCCAAATCGGGTCTGAGTCCCGAGATTGGCACTTTCCCATCATTGATTATGTCCAATATGGCATTTTGCCGGAGGATGTAAAAGAAAGAGAATCTATTCGCCGAAGAGCACCACGGTTCTTTTACAATACCGAGACCCATACATTATACCGTCGAGGGTATGATGATTTGCTTCTCCGATGCCTTTCGAATGAAGAACCAAAAGAAGTTCTTAAGGAAGCACACGAAGGAGAATGCGGTGCGCATCAGCCTGGTCCCAAGCTGTATGATCGAATCAGAAGAATGGGATATTTTTGGCCAACGATGGTACATGACGCAATCGAATACGCACGAGAATGTCACGCCTGTCAAGTGCACGCAAATTATATGCACCAACCACTGGAGCGGTTACACACGTCAACCACGTCTTGGCCATTCGAAACATGGGGTATGGACATCGTTGGTCCTATCTTTCCCCCTTCAGTCAAAGGTGATTGATTTATTCTCGCTATCACGGATTACTTTTCAAAGTGGGCTGAAGCAATTCCGCTTAAAGAAGTGAAGACAAACAACGTCATCAACTTCATCAAGCATCATGTCATATACCGACACGGCGTGCCGAGACGGATCATTCATGACAATGGTCCACAGTTCATAAGCAACGCTTTCGTCAGGTTCTGTGACAAATTCAAGATTCAAGATGTTTCGTCAACAGCTTATTATCCCGCTGCTAATGGATTAGCTGAGGCTTTCAACAAGACGATCATCAAGATCCTGTCAAAGCTCGTGAAGACCAATAAACGAGACTGGGACGATAAACTCGGTGAAGCACTCTGGGCTTATCGTACCACCATACGCACACCTACAGGAGCCACACCATATTCGTTGGTGTACGGATGTGAAGCTGTGCTACCGTTGGAGATTCAAATACCCTCCCTTCGGATCGCGCTTGCAACAGAGATGATGACCGAAGAGCAACATCAGAAACGTCTCGCAGAACTTGAGAGGTTAGATGAAAAGCGTCTGGAAGCTCAACAACACATTGAGTTTTATCAGGCTAGAATGTCTAGGGCTTTTGACAAAAGGGTCCGCCAAAGAAGCTTCAAGGAAGGAGATCAGGTCCTCGCTGCTCGTCGACCGATAATCCTCAACTCCAAGAAGAAAGGTAAATTCGAACCCAAGTGGGAAGGACCGTTTGTAATAGACACAGTCTATTCAAACGGCGCTTATCGCCTAATTTCTCTAGAGGGTGTCAGGCAATTAATGCCAATAAATGGGAAGTTTTTGAAAAAGTACTATCCCTAGTACATTCAGGATAACTCATTTATCGGGAAGTTCCTTGAAGAATATTACACTTAATATTCTAGAGGATAACCCAGATTCATTTACACCACCAAAATCCCTCACTGATCAATTCCAATTGACAGTGAGTCCACCAAAAATATTCTTCCGGCCCTCTTGACTCTTTCCACGAACAAGAGGTCCACTTTCAGTTCGGAGTCCCCTTTAGATAAACAAAAGAACTCCCTTTCTTTTCTCTTTGGTTAAACCTTCTCATGGTTATAACCGAAGTTGAAATTTCACTTCGATAAACGAAGAACTCATCTTTCGATCAGATAACCAATCCTATAAAAGGTAAGTTTATCTAGATCTTCCGGATTCTCGGAGTGGAGATCCCACTTCTAGTTTCTTTCTTGCACTGGAAATAGAATATAAAATTCTTCCTTTCCAGAATCAAGGAATAGAATATAAAATTCTTCTTTCCTTGCTCGGGGAATAGAATATAAAATTCTTCCTTTCCCACACTAACTCTTTTTCCAAAATTTATCAATTTAGGATTCATCCTAGGAAGTTTATCCCGAATCCTAAGCAGGGATAAGTCTGCGCCTAACACGTGCTGCCGGTTTAGTCTTTCTCCGATTGAAAAAGACACCAGAGTTCGATTCTGGGGTATTTTATCCTAAAACCTAAGCAAGGATAAGTCTGCGCCTAACACGCGCCGCTGGTTAGTTCTTAACCGTTAAAAAGAACACTTGACCACATATTCAACATTGTGGCAGGTTGTTATTAATAACACCAAAATCCATGCCTTACACGCGTGGGGAATTTTATCCTGAATCCTAAGAAAGGATATGCCGACGCCTAACACGCGTCGCCGGTTTGGTCTTTATCCGTAGAAAAAGATACCATAGCCTGACTCTGGGGACCTTTATCCCGAAGCCTAAGTAGGGATAAGCCAACGTCTAATACACGTTGCTGGGTAGCCTATTCCCATAACAATGGCGAAGTCTACATATTCGAAGTTGTAGCAAAAAGTCTAAGGGAGTTCATTCCTTTAGCACAACGTCACATGCGGAACGGATTAAAACAATCCGCATGTAAGCCCGACTCAAACGGTAGTCGGTAAGAGCACATCAAATCCGTTGAAGGCTGGGGGTTAGCCAAAAATCCTAAAGCTAACACTTAACACGTGTCGCCGGGTAGCCTATTCCCGTAACAATGGCGAAGTCTATGTATTCGACATCATAGCACAAAGCCTCAAAGAATTCAATCTCTGAGCGCAACGTTACAGGCGAACGGATTTAAACAATTCGCATGCTAGCCCGACTCAAACGGTAGTCGGTAAAGGCTCATCAAACCCGTTGATGGCTGAGGGTTTGCTAAAAATCCTATGAGTATTATGGTCAATCATTTCAAACGGAATGACGAATCATAATAAAGATAAAGATGAAAACCAGTTTCACTAAAGGAATCAAAAGTCAAAGTACGCAGCAAACAAAATCATACATCAAGCCCATAACCAAAAATCTGCTGACTGATCTTAGACAGCTTCTCATCATAAGCTTGCCTAAGTTCAGCTCTGATGGACTCCTCGGTGGTGGCTGAAGTCCTCGCAGCAATCTCCTCTATCTCGACTAGCTTCTGCTTCAAGGATTTCAACTCATCAGATAAGGCAGTGTTGGTTTGCTGATCCTGTGCTTTTGTCATCTGAAGAATATCCAAAGTCTCCTCTTTTTCACGGAGTGCTCTTCTGAGCTGGTCTATCTCGGTCGCACAAGAGGTAATAGAAAGGTCGAGCTCGGCAAGCGAAGATGATCTAGCAGCAAGGCTGGTCTCAACTCGATCTACTCGGTCCCGCTGCATCTAAATCTCAAGCTCAGCAAGAATACGAGTCTCGCGCGATGACTGTAAGCGGGTATCCAGCTCGGCAGCAATAAATGAGGAGGCGCCTGCATCTCGGAGCTCACAAAACATCTGAAGCTCATGCTCTAGGCAATCAAGGTCGTCAACTATAGCCTTCGCCAAATCTGGATATCCTGCTTCCCTTATCGAGTTGATTTTGGGATCAAGGAAAGGCTTGAATTGGCAAAGGAAGAGTCCACCATGGAAGAGTTTGCCAATCATAGCGTTCACGAAGGAGAAGAAGGAGCGAAGTTCTATGCAGAGAACGATCTTCTCAGGATCGTTATCTGATAGCAACTCCGTCACAAGGGCATGGAGCCGAGAAGAAACCCCTACACAAAGAAACAAAAAATCTGTCAAAAATGCTTTGAGGGGAAATAAATAACATTCTCAGTTACTTAAATTCATACCCTCTTGAGTCACTGGGGGTAGTGGAGGTGTAACCGCTGTAGATGTATCAACTGGTGTAGTTGGTCTCGCAGTCGGCTCAACAGGATCAGTCTCGACAAAAGCTCCTGTCAAATACAAAACAGAATTCTCAGAGACATCACATTATAGCTGCATTAGTCAAGAATTGGCTAGTCCTATAATTAACTTGGGAGGAGGCACGTACCTTCAAAATAATCATCCTCGGGATTCTTAGGGAATGAGGACCCAGGGAACATATCTCCAGGTAACTGGTCATCAATCTGAGGAGAGCTATATATGAAGTGGAGCATAGGAGTGTCCACGAGCAAGCCTTCCTCGTCAAAATCATCAGTCGAGAAATCTGACACAAGAAAATATAAGTGCCAAAGAAGAACGAAGAGACTACAACCAATAGAAATGAGTTACCTCTTATGGGTGCGTTAGCCTCTTTATTCCCAAGATCCACGCTCGCCTCGTGCAGGTTATCTAAAGGAGCGAGAAGCACCGAGACAATTAGGGAATGCACAAATTCTGAATCATTCGACTCCTTTGCGTGCCATCTAAAAGATATATTGTCAATGGTAGATGTACCTGGATTCGCTGGGTCGGGTCCTACATTGATATCCTCCCTAACGTCGGCAGCTACTGCAAGCCTCTCCACTTGGCGCGGTGAGTCAGGCTCGCCAGGAGATACAGGAACAAGATCAGGACTCATCTCGTTCTCCCCACGCTCTCCTATATGGAAACGGAAAAGCTTGAGTTGAAGTTCTGAATAATCAAGAGGATGGTTTACAGGGTAGATGTTACCTCTATCACTAGCAGGATCATCACCAGCCAAATCCATATCAGATACTTGTGAGACTACACGCGGCTTGCGGGCTAATCTCTTCCGCCTAGCAGCAGGGATAATAATCGAAGGTCTCGCCTGGGGAGGAGGATGGAACTCCTCATCCTGGTCACCAATGGGCAAACCTGGGGAGGAGGATGGAACTCCGCTTCAGACTCACAAATGACTTAGTCCTCTTCGCTAAAGGCTCAGACTGCGCCAAAGCAATATGATAGTGACATGTGAGGTCCCATAAAGTCTCATAGCGGTCGGGCATACGATCTTTCAGCTGACTCAATTCATGGTTGGAGGGAAAGTATTCCTGATATAACATCTGTCCCATCGGCAAACAAGAAATCCTGTGCATCTCATGAAGAGCCAAGCCCAACTCCCCTTGCCGGGTCAGAAAGGTGTTCGAATCTGGATTATAAAGCTCGAACAAAGCAAAGAAATACCTCGAGCTGACAGGCAAGCCATACATGGTAGCACGAACGCCTGCATATAAACCACAAGCGTGCAACTCGCCCCATCGGCTTAAGACGTACTTCGTCATGCGGGTCCACCAGAGCTTGTCCAAAGAATGGACCCATCCATAAAATCTGTAACGCGTCGCAGGCATCTCCCGTCCTAGAGCAGTGAGGCGATTCTTTAAAGTAGAAGCAGTGGCAAGGAATTCATTACGTGGAGGTGCATCCAACCCCAATACTCCAGGACGCAGTCCAGTGATATGACTCCTGCTCGAACCAGGAACTGCCTGATGAGTGATGTAGCCACAGTGAATGCTTTCATGCTCTTCCGTCAAGCGCCACGACATTTCCCGTG
The DNA here is from genome assembly GCA_022839385.1 of Asparagus kiusianus. Lineage (NCBI taxonomy): Eukaryota > Viridiplantae > Streptophyta > Magnoliopsida > Asparagales > Asparagaceae > Asparagus > Asparagus kiusianus. The sequence continues at coordinate 2,510 of BQKN01060447.1, read as the reverse complement.
TCACAGCCTGACGTCTAAGTTCAGTCAATGAACGATGCCGAGGAATATTCGGCAAATATATAAAACCACTGCCGGTTTTATGAAGCCACTGCTCGGCATCAATAAACACTGCATCCGGATCTCTAACAGAGTCGCCAAATAAAAAGTCGCTCTTCCTGAGAGGCTGAATAGAACTGGTATCCTTCACGAAAGGCGCATCTGTAATCAACTGCCGAAGAGCTTGATGTCCACCCTCCTTCACCACTTGGGCAACCTCGATCGACGTGTCCAAAGCAAACTGAGGAGTAACTGGAATAGGGGAAAAGTCGTCGGAAGTCGAATAGTACTTGCCATGACGCCCGTACACTGCGTGAGATGAGAACGCTCTAGAAGGATATCCCACTGGAAATAAATAGTTAAACATCTGTTAGTCTCAATTATAAAAGGAAGTTGAACTCATCTTACAAATGGGTAAGATAGAGTCATTGCCTTATAAAGGGTGAGACGATTCGGCCACATTGTGCAATCACAAGATAGGGTATATTGACAATATATCCCTGCCTTGTAAAGCACAATGTAGCTTCGAATCGCCCCCTTTATTTTGAGAGATGGTTATGACCAAGCAAAACCTATCTTTAAAGCGTCGATCCTCACCAAGGAGAATCAAGGCTCTTCCTGATTGTCTCGCCAAGGAGAACAACATGGGGTAAAAGGACCAATTTGCAAATTTCCAAGAAAAAAAGGACTAATTCGTAAATTTCCAAACATGCCAAAAATAACTCACCAGCGTAAGAGGGAGGCGTGCCATCAGCCGACGCAGCAGGGGAGCGACCTCTCGGGACACGCGACATAATGATCTGCAAAATAAATTAAGGGATCAGATCCAGAAAAAATTTTCCCTTTTTATTGCAATTCTACCCCCTGAAAGATGAGCTCGAGGCGCCAAATCATAATCCTAACCCTCACATGCGATCCCACAAGTTCATAAATTAAATTAAACATGAAATATCCAAAAATTATGGAGGATTTACCTGAGGAAAAGCTCGAGGATCCGACAAAGATTAGACCTTGAAAATTGCTCGAACCACGTGCTCGAGGGGCCTGAGAGAAATTTTTATATGAAGATTTCTGAGGGATTTCTCAGTCAAGGGTCAAGAGGAAGGATAGATCTAAGATAAATATGAGGATTTGAGGGAGAAAAGATGCAAGAGGGGAAGAGAAATCCAAAAAATTGGACAAGAGGGGGGCCGGCCCTAGGAGGAGGAAAAGAAAAGAAAAAGAAAAGAAAAAGAACCCCTTTTATAATGTGAACCAGTCCTGAACCAGACCGGACCAGGGTGAACCAGACCAGTCCAAATCAGTTCAAAAGGGGCTGAACCAGGCTGAACCAGACCAGACCAGGATGAACCAGTCTGAACCAGTCTTGAACCAGTCCTGAACCAGTTTGAACCAGGTTGAACCAGTCTTGAACCAGGTTGAACCAGTTTGAACCAGAGTTGAACCAGAATTCAAATTGAAGCTGAATTGAGCGTCGAAACAACTTCAAATCAACCGAGGGTTCAATCCTTTGTTTATTTTGGTCTCTCCCAGGCATTCGGAAGGATCGGAAGAATTTTTGAGCCAAATTATTGCCTTTTTTTGGGTCATTATCAGACCGGTTCAGATAATTATCATACCGGTTCAGCTCATTCGGGCATGAGAAATACTCCAAGAAGGTATACGAGTATAAACTATTCCCTATTTTGTTGAGAAGTTCCTGGAGGATATTTTTCTAAAAAATATTCTTAAGGATAACTCAATAACACTACGCCGGACAACGCGGCGCAAATAAAGACTCAACGCCAACAATCGAGGGCCAGTTATATGTTGAACCAACAAGCACGAGCTAAAGATTGGAAAATCAGGAATCGACTTCAAGTTCAAAATTCCGACAACGGTCAGACAATAAATGCAGCACCGGAACCCTTACAGACGTTCGACAAAGCACCGAATAGCCTGAAGGATTGAAGGAATACAGAACAAAAGTCATTCCAAAGTCCCATTACACCGACTGAGGGTAGGGGCAATCATATCCAAAGCATTCCAGACTCTTCTATAAAAGAAAGAGGCTGAAATACTTTGGAGGGGGTATCTGTAGGCGTATAAAATTGCCTATAGGTCCCTTAGCACAGCTCGACACGGTGATTCGACAAACCAACGAACCATCGAGTAACGAGGCGACGAGGTCAACGAATTGCACGCGAGCAACGGAATGCATTCGCGTGCGGAATCAATCCAACGGTTCGAGAAGTCAACGAGTCGTCCAACCATAAAATGGATTCAAACTCAAACACCAAGGCGGATTTACTGCTAAATAAAGATCCAGACTGTCAAATCAAGGTCCGGATAAATCGAATACAGAACCAGAAAATGGGAAACGACGGAAAACAACACCCAGAGGGGCTCGGGAAAAACCGAGCCACCTCAAGGTGGCTCGGCCAAAGCCGAGCCACCGTGGGGTGGCTCGGTGGCCGAGCCACCCCGGGGTGGGG
>BQKN01060445.1:125091-137036 GCA_022839385.1 Asparagus kiusianus | reverse complement strand
TTTTTTGGTGTGTAACGTGTTGTCCAGTCTATGCCATCACCACGCCTTTTGTTGAAGTATGCGTTTAGTCTATAGAATGTTCTCGCAACCAAAGATTGTATTGGCATAGCTCGTGCTCCTTTAAGAACGCTGTTAAAGCTCTCGGAGCAATTAGTCGTCATCATGCAAAACCGCACACCCTCATCCTTACATAATGACCACCGATGCTCGAATTGGGGCTTCAAGTTATTTTCAATCCAATTATGTGCATCTAATGACAAAGACTTGATTTTCTCCCTGCAATGGTCATACACTAATGTGTCGGTTGCACACCCGGCTTGCCACAAAAGATTTTGCAAATTAATCTCACCGTGTTTTTTCTTGAAATTATCTCTTATATGCCTTAAACAATATCGATGGTGATGTGGTGCACTAAAACCCTCATGTAACGCCCTTATAATTCCTTTCATCCTATCCGAAATAAAGGTAATTATTCTTGGCGCACGGACACTTGGAATCCACTTGTATATAAGTTCAAAAAACCACTTCCAACTAGACGTATCCTCCACCTCCACGACTGCAAATGCTAGAGGAAATAACCCACCATTTGCATCTACACCAGTCGCTACAAGAAGCACGCCTTTGTACTTTCCATATAAATGTGTACCATCAATGCTCAATAGCGGACGACAAAAAGTGAAGCCCTTAATAGCAGGACCAAATGCCCAAAACACACGAGTGAACCTCTCCATACCTGGTGCAATCTCTTCGGATAATATTTCGTATTCAGTACCTGGATTATTTCGTTTGATAGCTTCAAGATACTGTGGAAGTAATTCATATGATTTTTCCCAATCTCCAAAAATTTTAGACAACGCTTTCCGCCTTGCATCATATGCCTTATATTTAGATATCTTAATCCCCCGCATGTCATATACCCTCTGAAATATCTGACCTGCATTCAGATCAAGTTCAGTTCTAACTTCAGGCATAATTAGCTTACATATATAAGAAGAAGATGCAGAATAATCATCGACATCCACCGACGGGTTGCAACATGTATGAAGTCCGCAATATCTACATATTACAAATTGCCCATTTGATGATTTTCTCACGGCGACATTTAGCAACCAAGGACATTTTTTATTTCTCTCATCTTGCTCATTTGCGTTCTCTACTTCATTCTTATCGTTAAAGAAGCATTTCATATTGTAGTTTGTTGTATTAGTTTTTACCGGCTTGAATTTGACCCGATTCTTGATGGACCATTCTCGGATTGCAAAGATCAGTGCCTCCTTGCTCTCGAATAGATCCCCTTTTTTAAAAGTGAAGTCCTCGGGCCGTTGTAAATTTGGACCAACATCAACAAATCCAGCTTGAGAAGTATTGATCCAATCCTCATTATGAAACTCGTCGGGCAACGGATCTTCAGCTTCCACATAATCATTGTTAACGTTAAATTGCTCCATCCAACGGGCGTCATCATCGATTCCAGCTGCCACATGCATGCTATCAATTTGCACGCCATCTTCTTCAATATTATTTGAATCATCATCTGCTTCATCTTCTATAATTGCTCCGACTGGTGGGTAACCCGTAACATGACCTGAAGTGTTGTTAAATATATTAGTTGACGTCCCACCGATAGAATACTCACTTAAATGTTGTGGTTGAGACCATGGCTCTTGACTTGGAGATGTCATAAAACCAATCGACTCGTTGTCTAACTCAAGCATCCGAGAAAACTCTCCTTGAGGTCATGAAACTTAGGCAAATTCCTGAATCAGATACTTCTCAATAAACAACTCAATTGACGCTTGCTTCTCGACTAATTGTTTCATGTCATTCAATTCCTTATCTTCGGTAATCTCCACGGCAATAGTTCTATTCTCATTTATCGGACAGTTGAAGAACACCCTAATTGTATATTCTTCTTTCTTAAATTTAGTAACTCTGTGTATTTCCCTAGTCATTCCATCAAAATTACACGACTTAGATAGCATGAACATTTTCCGAGAACCTCCATCATACATAGGCAAATTATTCACTCCGACGCCGAGGCTCCCATTAAAGAAACAAATAATGGGTATGGAGTTCGTCATCGAAACTGAAAATACACAGTCCATCATATGCAAATAATCTATTAATATCTGAATAAATCAACATCAAATTTATTACCTTAATCAATCCCAAATAATGGCTAAACCCTAATTATTATTCATCATATGTAAATAATTGCTAAACCCTAACTCCCAAATCACATTATTCATCCTATTGCACAAAATAAAATCTAATCCTACCCAATTCTAACAAAATTAACAGCCAAAACATTATTCCCCCAATTCTATCAAAATTTGGTGAATATCCCTCTAAAAAATAATTGCTAAACCCTCTCATATGTAAATAATTGCTAAACTAAACCCTAACTCCCAAATCACACATTATTCAACCAATTCTAACAAAATTTGATGAATATCTCTCTCAAAAATTAACAATAAAATTAAAAAGAAAAACACACCTGAGGATGGGGGTTCGGTGGGGGTCGATGGTGTCGGCGGTGCGACGAGGTCGGAGGGCTAGGGGTAGGCGGCGACTGCAAATGGCGGGGGTCGAGCTCGAAGGCTAGGGTTTTTGGTAGGGGGGTCGAAGGCTCGGTCACGATCACGAGAGCGGCAGCGGGGTCGGCGGCGGGGTCGGCGGCGACTGCAAATGGTGGTGGTCGGTGGCGGGGGTCGCCGAGGTTAGTTTTTTTTTGCGGAGGAGAGTGGTCACGAGAAGAGAAAGCAACGACAGAACGAAAGAAAGAACGAAAGAAATGCGGGCCTGGTGGGGTAGGCGGACTGCACGGGACTATGAGTCCCGTGCAGCTCCATAATTGCAAAACCGACCCTTTTCGGTCGGTTTTGCTAATTATTTTATGAGAGGGTCGATTTTGCCCAATAAAATTGAAAAAGGGCTTTTTAAAAAATTTCTCCCAGAAAAAACCACTAAAAATATTAATGCTAACTCTAGTACACTTCAGAAAATCCCTTCTAAAGATTCCTAATTTTACTCAGAAAATTAAGCTATTTTATAAAATATTCAATAATTTATTTTTTTATTGTATTTATAAAGAGCCTTGGTGGAGATGCTTTGTTTTAGCAGCTTATTCTGAATGAGCCCTGTTTATTAGCTTTAAAGTATAATATTTTTATTTAACTTGTTATATGAATGTTTGCTTGGTTTTATTATCTCTCTCTTATTTCTTCAATAAGATGTATCTTTGGATTGATATATTATTAACACAATTTACAATGACATGCATATCTTTCATACAAAATTGAGACAGCTATAAGATGAATTTTATGTTTAGTGGTCTTTAATAAGAATTTTAGTTGTAAAATATGTTACATTCATATTTAAAGATCTTGAAATATGGTAGTACTATTACATGCTTATCTTTGATCGTGTTCTTAAAAATTGATCATTCATTGGTAGTCATATCCCCAAATAAGGTTACTTGCAGAGTCGTGCCACTATATTAAAAAAAGAAAAATATCAATTTTAATTTTTTCACTTACGTTGGTAACTAAGTATCATGTGCATACTTTTTGTCCATTATAGTGATTTTCCTCATCTTATCTAGTTTATTATATCTCGCAATATAGTTGATAAATAGCTTCACTTTAGTTTCTATTGCAAGATTATTTATGTGTAATTTTATATTAAGTTTATGATTCCTTCAGTATTTTTAGAATAAAGTACAAAGTTTATAAGTACTCACTAATTTTTCTTGTATCTTTCATGAAGAAAGCTTTTTTAATTAGGACATAATTGTTCAATATGTTCTTCAAGGGGAACTCGGTCAGTGCTTCTTTGCTAGATATGCCTTTTATCAATGTCAATTCAGGTTATTCATGAATGTTTACGAATTTTGAGTTTATTTCCTCCACTTCTCCATTTGAAATAAAAACAAATTAGTTCTTTTAAAGGATATCTCTGAACTTTCTGATAGTTTCTCCATACACAACTTATTGTATTTTTTTACTTTATAAATAAATATTATCAACATTAGAGATAAATGTTCATACATTATAATTAATTAATGCTAACCTATTATATCTTAATGTAATAATATCAAACATTTCCTCTTTTCTTTGCCAAATTTTAGCTTTTTGTGATTTTTAGGGTGTGTTTTGCAATTTTTAAACTTTCATAGTATTTTATAAAAAAATTAAATTTTAAGTTGGGTGCTTATAATTTGTTTCATGTATTGGTGGTAAGTTTTTAAATGTTAAAATATTTCTTGTAGCTCTGAATTTTAGGATGTTTTTTTGTAATTTAAACTTAGCTAAATGACATTTATATACCCTATTGTTTCACTTTTGTAGTAGTTATATACCTTAAGTTACAAAACATAGCAAAAAAAATACCCTGAGTTGGTAAGTGTTTAAATTTAGCTAACGGTGTTAAAAATTACATGAAAAAACAATAATGCCCCTCCTTAGGAATTAACCCCCATGTAGGCGTTAAAAATTGCCTATAGGGTATCACACATAGCTCAAGATAAAGAGAATACGATAAACGTTATTAAAGGATCATCCAAAGACAAAGATCAACTAAGGAATATACAAGAAGTGCATCACGCAAGTTTCAAGGCACAAAACATGTCTCAGAAACTATGAGAAAACTTATAGTTTCCGAGACAATTGTGGCTGTCTCGAAAGCTATGAAGGCAAATCATAGTTTTCGAGATACTTGCAGCTGTCTCGGAAGCTATGAAGGCAAATCATAGTTTTCGAGACACTTGCGACTATTTCGGAAACTAGAGTGGGCTTGGCAACGGTTTTCTCTAGTTTTGTGTGGTCCACGTGGCTTCATAACTGCTGGGGACCATTCACAAATGTGGGGGAGCCGTTACAAACGAAAATCACGCCAATAACTGCTGAAATAATGGCATTAAAACGTGGTTGAAGCAGTTATATAATGGCTGGAAACAAGCCATGTTTCCGAGACAGCCGCGAGTGTCTCAGAAACAGAGGTTCATCGACGCAACTTCTTTTCAACTCCAGACTTAAGTTATGGTTCTTAGAGGTTATAAATACCTTTCTAGGATCATTGCTGACGAGGAGGAGAGCATACCAAGGAAACTTAAGCACTTTGGTGAAATTTGAGCACGAGAGAGAGTCTTCATCAATTTCAAGCACATCCGAGAATCCTTCGACGTTTCCTCTAGATCTAAGATTTGACTTGAGCTTGAAAAAAGTATTTTTATCTTACTTTGCTAAGATATTTACTTCTGTCTTTATTTCTAAGACGAAACATCAACCCTAAGCCTTCTTCACGGTTCAACTTGGATCTGTGATTCGGTCGTCCACGGGTTAACGCACCCCTGGCATAGACAAAGATCTTACGTAAGCAGCGATCCAACATGATCCTACGTGTGTTTCTAGGGAACACTCTTAAGTTGATTTTGTTGTAAATAGTAGTTTTTACAAAACACAAGGCTCACTCTATTGTATTCATTGTAATCGATAAACAGTTATGATGAATTCTGCAATGAAATTTGTTTCTGACGTAAACACGCTGGCGACCACAGTGGGAGCCAATGGTCTTACTGCCGAGACCTTCGTGTCGCAAACGATTAAGATTTTGGTTGAGTCTATGGTCGAGTACGAGTTCGACCAAGCGAAGTTTGAGGAATACCTTTCATCATCATCCTCCTCAAGGTCTTCCTCGCCTCGCAAGTGCAGGAGGATCTCATCATTGAAGAAGACTTACACGCCAAATAAGGCTCAGGGTGAAGGTGAAGGAAATCTCGTGCTAATTACATGCAAAATACGTAGTGGAATACCGTATGTATAATTATACTAAGCATGTAGCGAGCATGAAATACATAATAGGACCATCCTAATTAAATCTAACATGATCCCTATATTAAAGAGAGCATACAAGAGTTAGAAAGTCATACTTTTGAAGCATGATTCGATGGAAGATCGAACAACCACTAGCTCTTGCTCCTTGTAGTAGTAAATCTCCTCGTAGTGGATCTCCAATTCTTCAAGTGAGCTTGATAAAACCGGAGTCTTCTTGAGACACAAGGCAAGATATCCACCCCGGGGTACTTTAAAATCCTACTACTTCCTCTTACTCAAAGATTGTTAGAGTTTAGTAAGAGGTAGATCTCTCTTCTTTATTATCTTATGGAAAAAACCACTTAGTTAATTTTTTATTAACCTTTCCATAAGAGAGAGGGCTCATATATATAGAGTGAGATATGTCATGACTCATCTCATGAGTCATGCCATGAGTCATCTAAATGTAATGATTCCTTTCATGAGTCATGCAATGACTCATCTCATTAGTCATGCAAAGAGTCATGAAGAATCAAAACTATGTGCTGAAACCATGTTCCCAAACCATACCATCTTAATGACTCATCTCATGACTCATTAATCAAGGTATAAAAAAATGTGTATTTCATAAAGGAAAAAAACACATCAATACGGTATTTCATAAATATGGTATTTCGTAATTTTTCAATCATTGACTAATAAGTCATCATATGACCATAAAGTCAATGAGTTGACCAAAAGTCAACTATTGACCAAAAAGTCAACTAGTTAACTAAAAGTTAACTTCATGGGGAAAATACTGGAATTCATTTCCTAAGCACATAACATTCCTATTTTACCGATATACATAACCGTTTATGTGTATCCGGTAAAATCATATATGTGTATCAATCATACGCATCACTCTATAAATTGTGTTTCATAGGATTCAAGTACGCGTTTGGTATGACTCTAGGGCCCAACTTAAGAACTCGGCAGTGGATGATATCCACAAGTACAACAGATGTGCTAGCTACACATGAAGACTACCCGGGTATAAGTTGTGATAAATATCTACAAGATGCTAACACAATTTTATCAGGACCACTCGGTGATAATATTGTACAGTCTGATCTCTTCGTCAAACCATATCAAACTATCGAGCCTAGGGTATGAAAAACTGCCAAACCCTAATAGCTCGATTAGTGTTTGTTGATATTAAACTCATAACCTATAAGATCAAACTGACACTCAGTTTATCTTATTTACCTCGGCCAAGGATTTTCTCGCTATAATTATATCAAACAATCTTATGACATCACCCCCTTATACTGGGAGAGACGAATCCCATCTTGGCATCTCAATATCTACTTATGTCTCGGGATGCACCCAACAAGAACCGTTATGCACAACTCAATAAGAACTGTGGTTAGATAAAAGTCTAAGTACACCTATATTGACATGTAAGATATTGCACTCATGCCTCAAGTCAAGAGACTACTTTGTACTATATCACTTGAGAACTTCTATTTGACAGTTAAGTATAATTACCAACCAGATGTTCTCAGTGAGTCATTCAGTCAACTCATTCACTAATGAGTCACCTGTATACTATATCTTGATGTCTCACATCAATGATCCAAGAGATGAATCATCTTCCTACCAAATGAGAAATAGAGTATACACTAGTCTTCTCAAAGTGATGATGTCCCTTTTCAATACTTCATCGATCAGGAATATTTTAGAATATACGTACGTTAGAGACAAATCAGATCTCTTCATTACGATCATATCCGAAATGTCAGATAGTCTAGTATCATTCTAAGGACCTTATCTGTATAAAAATACCAGATAAATCTGACCAAAATAGCATACTATCATTTTGAACAATGATGTTATATTCATATAGGTCCTATTACAATATACAATTATTGCTTGTAGGGCACCTATATCTAACAGAAGGTTCTCGCCCAATCGTTGTTGAGGCTTCCTCTTGCAACGTTATCTCGATGATCCCCAAAGCCGAAAGCTCTGCTCACAACGATTTCTCCCCAGTTAAGGAGTCCTTCTCTCGAAGTTCTCTAACCCTGACGAAGAGGGCTCGTCAGAGGCAATGCCAACGTCTCGCTCGTCAGCTCGCCAAGGCCGTGGAACAAGTTGATGGAGTTTGCTACTACACGGACTTGGAGTCAAGGAAGCGCCGAGCAATTCAACCGCTTCAACATCAAGTCACTGACGCATCCTCCAAGCCATCAACCCAAGAGTGGGTTCTTGTCAAGAGGACTTGTTCAACAAGGGAAGAACGCATCAAAAAACGTCGTGCATATGTCACACATGCTTGTGCTCTTATGAAGAAGGAAGAGATGGCCAAAGAACCACCAAAAGCCCATGAAGTCTGGATTCCAAAATCCGAACTTGCTCGAAAATCAAGTTCAGAGGTTGCTCCCTTCAACCGAGACACTAGCCAGTGTCTCGGCCAAAGGCAAGCCCCCGTGACTGCTTCATTGACTCCGTCGCTATTTGTTCCTTATGCGTATGTTGCAACTACATCTGCTACACCATCAGTGAAACCTTGGGTCAGTCATGACCTGTCATAGTTTAAAATCACGATGTCGGATCGCCTTGGTCCTTTGCACGAAGATCGGGGCAAAGCTCTAGTCAAAGAACGCTTGGGTCCGGTGAACAAATTCCAAGTGACTTCTCACGCTGGGGGTCATACGCATCCTCCTACCAAGCCAAAGCAATCCCAGGATGGGAAGATTCCAATTTCTACCCGTTTGGGGGTTCACATTGAAACTTAGGAGCCCGTTAAGACTCTGCGCCCGCAAGGGGGTGGTTCTAAATGTGTGACTCCTGACGTGACCTTGGATTGCTCAAAGGCGACAACAAGTCATCTTAAGAATGTCAACAAGGCTCGATTTCCCCAAAAGAAGACGTGTCAATTAGAAGACAGAATTATACTTGGGAAACCACACCAGCAAATGATAGAGTGCTTCGGCCATCATGTCGATAAGTTGTACTATCAGGCTGAGGGTGTGAATAAGACTCGAAAGAGGACTGTTAGAGAAACGAGTCCTCCTTGTTCATGTGAGAGACTCATTAGAACAGTGTTATCTGAATGTAGCTACTTCAGAACCACTCCACAAAGGGTTCCCGTATTTCAAAGACTTTCCATCGAAGCGTCAAGGCCCAAACCAAGAAGTTTCCACAAGAAAAAAATCAGCCGATCAAGATAGAGAATTCCCAGAAGTCACCATAAACATGGCTGATAAAGAAAAGTCTAAACGGCATTCAAGTGACTCTAATCCCGACTTTTCCCTGGGAGGAAAAGTTAATCCGAGAATAGCTCAACGGATGTCTCGACTCCAGTTAGGAGCCATCAGACGCAGGGATTACAAGAGAATGCATGAAGGAATGTCCTCGGAGGATGAACTTTCGGACACTTGTTCTGCAGTTGCTTCAGATGACACAATGTCTAGCATTAGCCAAGCTCTGGAGGCGTTCACCATCACTCCCGAACAATTAACTCGGATGCTTCAAGAAGCTCTGGCTAAACATCAAAAAGAGCTTAGAGCTGAAATGAAGATGGAAATAGAGTTAGCCATGCAACAAATGAGAGAGTTGCAGGTTCAACAGTCTCAATCACAACCTTAGCTAAGTCAACGGGCTGAGTCCAACCGTCGCAATACCACACATGTTCAAACAAATGTGGTTGATGACGACTCAGATGTGGATGAGACGATTCTGGATAACCCTCCTCCTAACACTAGGGGTGGTCCGGTTAATCCTCCTCAACCTCCTCAACATCCCCTAAAAAAATGAGGATGGAAACGAAAAAAAATGGAAGAGCTTGAGAACAAGGTCAACACCTTATGCCCGTTCAAGAAGTAAAGAAGACCGGCATTCCGTACCATACCCGAGGTTGTGGGAGTTAATTCCGTATCCGGCGAAGTTCAATTTAATTAACTTCACGCCATTCGATGGAAAAGGCTCTCCTACTCAACACTTGATCTACTTCAAGTCACACCTAGGAGTGATCTTCGGGAATGAACCCCTAATGATTTGGTCATTCGTAGGCACCCTTCGCGGGGACGCCTTCGATTGGTATCAACGTCTCAAGCCGGAGAGCATCAATTGCTGGGACGATATGGAAAGCTTGTTCCTCAACAACTTCTTCGATGATGACACTGAAGTGTCGATCAGGGCTCTTCTGGATGAGAAGCAGAAGGACAGTGAGTCAGTCAACAATTTTGTCAAGCGCTTCCGCAATAAGGCAATGAATTGTAGGGACCTTGTCATAGAGGAATTCATATTACATACATGCCACAATAATCTTTCCATCGATGTCCTAGAAGCCCTGGGGATCGTACCATCCAAAACATGGAAGGAGTTAAAACTACACGGTGAACAGGCCGAACGCTTCCTCAAAAGAAGGAAGGCTGAGAGAGGCCAACCAATAGCACATGCAATTGCTATTGACGTTAATCAAACATTACAGTGACAATCACGATAACAATCACCACAACAGTTGCCTCAAATGCAACGATACTCCTTCGAGGACGATGAGGTTCCAGCCATCTTCAAGTATCTCCTGAACAACAACAAAATTGAGTTGCCACCTATTAAAAATTAGGAGAAAGCCAACAAGAGTTCAGACCCAAAATAATGTGCGTACCACATGAGGGCTCTTCATCCCACCAAGCCTTGCTTCGCTCTCAAAAATAGAATCCAAGCCTTAATTGACTCCGGCGTCATAGCGGCAAAACAAGCCAAATAAGGATGACCTAGACTCCGAAGAGTACACGAGTATAAACTGCTTTTCCATATACTCCAACGGGTATATGAGTATAAAATGTTTCCCAAACCTCCAATTGGTATACGAGGCTAAACTGTTCCCTACATGTTCGGGAAATTCCTAGAGAATATTACACATAATATTCTTAAGGATAACCCGATTACCTCCGACTGGTATAAGAGGTTAAAATTGCTCCCTTAAGTTGCTCGCTCCAACAATGTAGCCGAATGTGATTGGACTCAGGTTCACTCAAAAAGCAGGGGGTGGATACGAGGTTATCATGGCTACATACGAAGTCAGGAACCAAGACCTGATTCTGTATCAAGAACAACAATATTGCCCACAAACGAGAAGTTCCTGAAAAAGTACTATCCCTAGTATGTTCGGGGTAACCTATTTAACGGGAAATTTCTGGAGAATGCTATGTATGGTATTCTTAAGGATAACCCGAAACCAATTGATTATTCAAGGTGAAAACCAACTATTTGAATAATCCACTCTTAATCATGATGAAAATGATTAAGAACCTCCCGTTGTGGCTGTTTAATCATGTTCAAAATGATTAAAACCCTCCCACTTTGATTTTCGGAGCACTCTTTCGTTGAGATGAGATTCAATGACTTCATCAAGTCAATCTTTCCTCACAAAACTCTGAAATCCTTCAAGGATGAAGCATGTCCCATTTGCTTTTCCTTCATCCGATTCTTGGTTGGTTTCAATCGTCAGGATCAATTACGCCAACTCCCACTGTGACTTTTCAAGCACTCTTTCGTTGAGATGAGATTCAATGACCTCATCGGGTCAGTCTTTCCTCACGAAACTCCCATGGTCTAATTGTGGAGTACTTGATGATTCACGATCCTCTACCATAAAATCTCACGTCGATTAAATCAACTGATGGTGGGTCCACCAAAATTCTTCGTGGTTAAATCCACCCAAACTCCTGTTGTGTCCGAGCCTTTAAAACTCCAATTGTTGAGCTCTAACACAACACCCAAAATTTCAATCCATGACGATTGTCAAACCCCTTTTCGTGTCAAGGTTTTGTCAGTTAATACCGAAAACCCCCTCTAAGTGATTTGTGCAAATCAACATTCCTGTTGTTATTTGTAACTCTACTCCCTCTGTTTGCTTGGTCAAACCTTTAAACAGTTAGGACCAATAGCTAAAATCCCCTCTTGATTCCTTCCATGAACGAGAGATCCACAAATTAAACGATCAAACCTTTAAACAATTAGGATTGTCTCAAACTCCCATCTGGTCAAACATTTAAACAGTTAGGACCAACGCCAAAATCCCCTCTCGATTCCATCCGTGAACGAGAGGTCCACTTCCAAATTGAACGATCAAACCTCTAA
>BQKN01060445.1:104267-114777 GCA_022839385.1 Asparagus kiusianus | reverse complement strand
CCACCATCTTTAATTTCTTGCATTTTCTTTTATTCTAGAATTTTGTTCTTCATTCTTGATTTTTATTTGTTTCTCGATTTTATTCATTTTTTCCTTCTCACCTTATTGATCATACTCATTCTCTTTCAAATCCACTCTCACTTACACTTGCACCTATTTACACACCATTTTTCACTATCTCAATCTCTTCACAATCACATTCACTCATCAATCTTATTTGTCACGCACACAACATAAGAACCGATTTTATATTTTCTCCTACAAAACACCTTCCTCGTGGGATCGATATCTTAAATACTATAACTTGACACGGTTGTACACTTGCAACCATTTTTGGTACATGTTTATGCCGCATCAAGTTTTTGGCGCCGTTACCGGGGAAGGTGCTTAAGTAGGTTTTAATTATTTTGGTTCTTTAACTTGTGTGTTTCTTGTGAAAGAACTACTTGAAGATTAAAGATCAAGAATTGGAGATTGAGGAATTGGATATTCGCTTGTGGTAAGTCTTCTTCCTTATATTTTCAATTCCACACATTTAGTTAGTTTCTCACAATTAGGATCTAAAAAAAAGATTTTATTTCCGTTGACCATAATAAAATTCACCCTCCACTTTGACATTTACTAACAAGATAATAAATCCAAACAATTTCTCCTTCTCATTTGTTTGATTGTTAACCCTAATTAAAAAAAAGAAAAAGATTTTTTTCCATCCTTTTTAGTTGCTTTTAATTCATAGGGTTGCATTTCATATAGTTAGTAGGAATTCACCAAGTGAATTGAGCATCTTGATTTGACACACACTTAAAAATATTTTTAAGGGCAAAACCCCCTAATCAAGATAAGGTGAGGGATTTCATCACCCTTTCCTTAGCCTAAAAATCACTAATTCCTCACTACACCACCCAAGCCTAATAAAACTCATTAGACGTTGGCCCTAAGGATTCGAGCTCAATAAGAAACAAAGAATCCTTAAGTGAACCGGTTTAAGTTTTCTTGGATTAGTTGGTGTCTAAGGCAAGGTTTAGGGGTTGCGTAAAGCGCTCCGCAAGGAACAAGGTACTTAATTGATCTCTGATCACCCTCTAGTACTATCCTTACCTGGCTAACTACCCGGGTAAAACTTTTATCTTTTCACTTAAGGAATTTTTGGTTAGGAGCTAGTCTAGTTGAGTTAGGCTTAACCCTAGAGTTAGAGTGATTGAAAAGTGATTGATTTTGATTTGTTTTAGTTAGGATTTTCTATTTTTCTTCTTAAAAAAACTAACTTTTATTTTTCCAAAAAAAAAATAAAAATAAAAAGAAATTGTTTTTGGTGCATGCAAAACGTGGACAAATTCATTTTGAACAAATGACTAATCCACAAGTTTTTCAAAATTTATGTTATCCCAATATGATTGAAAATTCCAATGAAGTTCGGGAGTTTGTAGAGAGTCCATATCAGTATTCGGTAAATAATCCATTTTTTCCAACCTACAACCCAGGTTGGGCAAGTTACACAAACATTTCATGGAATCAGGGAAACCACTCCGAAACTCAAAACTTCACTCCCTCTTCGAACCAACATTTTCCTAGGGAAAACACAGTTCCTTTCAATTCTCATCCACAATTACCCAATCTGTCACATCAAAATCAGTCTCCTCAGCATCAAATTGTAACTCACACTCCTCTTGATACAGATCATGATGAACGTCTCAATTTTTTGGAAAAAAGTTTTGAAATCATTATTAAGGTCTCCACACTAGCCACGGATATGTTAACTCAAACATCCTACACGATGAACTCCTTTATGAAATCAACCGGACTCATACTTAACTCTAACACTCAAGCCATAGCTAGATTAGAAACCCACATTGATCAACTA
Organism: Asparagus kiusianus; assembly: GCA_022839385.1. Classification (NCBI taxonomy): domain Eukaryota; kingdom Viridiplantae; phylum Streptophyta; class Magnoliopsida; order Asparagales; family Asparagaceae; genus Asparagus; species Asparagus kiusianus. The sequence continues at coordinate 112,916 of BQKN01060445.1, read as the reverse complement.
GCTAGTGCCATAAGTGAAGGAGGGGAAGGAGAAATTCTGAGTCAACCCGTGGTCAATCCTAAGGACACTCAAATGAATGCACCACAGTCAGGAAAACAGGTCGATGATCAGGAAAGAACACCTTTAAGCCAAATTCTTCTTCCAATTCATTCTCCTTCTGATAACTCAATTCAGGAAAGACCAGAGGAAGAAGAAGAAGAGTCAGATCCAAGTTTTGAGGAAATATTTGGTGAAGAGCTGAAAATATTAGGAGAACCAGATCAGGTTTTTCAAAATAAAGAATCTGTGTTAAACAAGTGCTGCTTTGAACTGAATTTTGAAAAACTCTTTCTTGATGAACTAAGATTTTTGGAAAATAAACAACAACCAAATTTTTACACATCAACCATGAATCTTGGGGTTGAGGAATTTGTTAAAGAAAAATTAGTTGTTAGAGAACAAACATTCATAAATCAAGAATCTAAGTTCAAAACGCATGACACCAATAATACCTACCTTCCATTGCCACAAGAATTATTGAACACCCCGATATGCTTGGAATTTCAGCACAATGTTGATTATATCATTTTGAATTTTTTTAAAATCCGTGGGAGAATTTTCAGCAATAAGGTAGGATTCAATGTAGAACATGAACTCTTCATGTTGAATATTTTATTCTACATTGATTATTTTGTTTATTTTGGAATAATAAAAAGAATTTATTCTTCTCTCATTTGAGAGTTTCTTGTTCAGTTGTAAAAAAAAAAGAAAAAAAGAGAAAAAAGAGAAAAGAAAAAAAGAGAAAAGAAAAAAAAAGAGAAAAGAAAAAAAAAGAGAAAAGAAAAAGAAGAATAATTTTTTTTCATCCTCCTCAGCCTAAAGGTAATTGCAGATTTTTATCAGCCTACCAAATGTAAGTGCTTCACTTCTTATCTGCTTTACTTTATACATCATAGAAATTGCATTGAGGACAATGCAAAATTTAGGTGTGGGGGTGGGAATTAGTTATTTTTTCTCTTTATTTTACATTTTTAGTTACATTTTTGTTTTTTCCCCTTTTTCTTTAAAAAAAATTATAAAAATATCGTCACTTGCCAAATTGATAGAGTTATGTAATAATTGATTTATTTGATAAATTTGAAATTTTCTAATCCCTAGTTGGTTATTTACTTAAGTTCACTTTTTATGATAACTCTAAATAAATTTCTTAAGAAATAATTTTCAAAGTAGTATACTTTACTTAAGTATTAACTTGGACTTTTATTTAAAATAATGAAATTTTTGCATGCTTAACTTAGAGTTGAAAATAATTTTTTTCAAAGTGTCTTGATTTACATATTTTCAAAATATATATACATATACCAAAAAAAAATTGCAAAAGAAGAGTGCGAAAAATAGGCACAAAAAAAAGAAACTCTTGAATTCGAGGTGATTCTATCTTATAAAGCCTAAGCTGACCGAGTAATTAAGCCCAATGAGTATTTCCATACTTAATGACCTAAGCACATTTGGGTTGGGATCCATTGGCCCAAAACTCGTTAAATGGTCACTTAGAAAGCCCGTTAAAGTAGAAAAAAATCACCAAGGAAGAAAGAGTTAAAAAAAATTAAAAAAAACTAATAAATGTTTTCTAGTTGTATATATGGTCTTGGAAAATATTTTAAATCAAGCAACTTGAAAATTATTTAAAACAAAGAGTTAGCATGTTCTTTTCAAAACTTTTAAATTAAATTTCTAAGTTTGGCTTGGTTTTGTATTGCTACAATGAGAAGATTTTCTTGAAAATATACTTTAGAGTTATATATAAAAATGTTTTCTTGAGTGATAACTGGCTCCAATTAGATTATCTAAAAGTTATCAAGTGAATTTAGTTATTTACTGACTTATTTAATTTGACAAGTTGATCGAATTTTGTGGGTATATTCACTGCAAACCCTCACGAGACTACAACTCGTCCACTAGGGTAACCTAGGGGTTTAAAGGCTTGTTGTATGCGCTAAATACAACCGCGATTCTTGCGAAAGTGAGTTAGGATTTCTTTCATTTTTCCTTCTTTGCTAGAGGACTAGCAAAAGTTTAGGTGTGGGGGTATTTGATAATCATATTTTATTACAATTTTATACCCTCATTATCTATTTTATATGAATAAATATATCACTAATAATTGTTTTTATTACAGGTTAATGAAGAAATAATGAATAAAAGCCTAAAAGACTTCAACTTCCTTATTTTGTAACCTTTATAGAAGCCGGAGAAAATCAAAAATCCAATATGAAGAGAAATTATATTCAAGATGGTTGGCCGCAAAGAAACGACGATATCTCCCAATCCGGAAGGCGGAATTTAACATATAATATATGAAAATCACCTATCTCGACGAGACGAAGCCAACCGTGAAGTCAAAGTTACTATTGGAGCATCGATGCTGGCATCGATACCTGCATCGATGTCTGACATTCTGTTATGCATCAATGGCTGAAAATGGATTGTTTTGGATAAGATTTTGATCCAATGGCTCACATTCACTGATGTTTACTATAAATAGGGGTAGGGAGTGAGGGGTTAGGGGTGTGAAAATTTTTGTAACTCCTTTTTGGAGAGGAGGGCTACTCTTAATTGAGAAGGCCTTCCAAATTTGTAACTTTTTGTTACAATTAATAAAATAATTTTTTCACCACTTTAAATTTTTCTCTTCTTCTCTTTATTGGATGATGAAGATGAAGATGAAGATGGAGAATTATTTGAAGACTTGCATTTTTTCTTTTTCTCTTTTATTGCTTATTAGTTTAGATTTATTTCTATGCTTGTAGTTAGATTTTATTTTCTTGTTAAATAGCCAAGAGGCTAGAACCCTCTTGCCTTAGATTTATTTTATGCTTATAGAGTAGATTTATTTTCGTGCATTTAATTCTTGCAATTTTATTTTGTAGTTTAGATTTTGTAATTTATTTTGTAGTTAAATTTTAATTTCTTACACTATTCACCTTGAGGCTAGAACCCTATTGGGTTTAGTTTTTCTTTTTGTTTATTTTTATTTTGTTTGATTCGCCTTTAGGCTAGAACTCTCTAGGAAATTACCATTTTCTAAGAAGTGGGTTCAATTTTAGATTATCCATATCTATAATTGAATCCACCATCTTTAATTTCTTGCATTTTCTTTTATTCTAGAATTTTGTTCTTCATTCTTGATTTTTATTTGTTTCTCGATTTTATTCATTTTTTTCCTTCTCACCTTATTGATCATACTCATTCTCTTTCAAATCCACTCTCACTTACACTTGTACCAATTTACACACCATTTTTCACTATCTCAATCTCTTCACAATCACATTCACTCATCAATCTTATTTGTCACGCACACAACATAAGAACCGATTTTATATTTTCTCCTACAAAACACCTTCCTCGTGGGATCGATATCTTAAATACTATAACTTGACACGGTTGTACACTTGCAACCATTTTTGGTACATGTTTATGCCGCATCAGCGGTGTTGAAATTTTTGGGATGACTTTAATTGGGCGTTGGGACGAAAATTTTGGGATAACTTCAATTTGGCGCTGTAATGAAAATTTTGGGGGGAACGAAAGGAAAAAAAGGTTTTTATTATTTTCTTTTTTAACTAATAAAAACTCCTAAACGAGTTAAACCGTTTGGGTTGTCATATCCCAAACGGTTAAACCCGTTTGGTTTAGCCGTTTGGGATTTTTCAACAACCCAAACGGATTTACCCGTTTGGATTTATTATCCCAAACGGTTATATCCGTTTGGGCTATTTTTACTTGTCCAAACGGTTGTAATAACCGTTTGGACAGAGCTGTTTTGTACTAGTGGTGAGCTTATTCTTTGACGCTTATAAGTTATGCTAGATTTTACTGACTTTTAGCTTTTATGATAAAAATACTATAAAAATTATTTGGGCAGAATAATAATTTTTTGGGTCAAACCTAGCTTATTTAGATGAGCTTATAAGCTAGTTTTTTAAAAATGAGGGTATACCAGCTTTTAAAATGGGGCTTATAAATTAACTTATTTGATATTTTACCAAACAAGTAGATATCAAAAGCTTGCTTAAACACTAGTTTGACCAAAAAAATAAGCTCCCTCAAACACCTTCTTAAACCCCCTTAGATTTCAGTTTCGTTAATGAGGCCCCATAGTTCCCACCAAAATTTAGGCTTGACCTTAAATATCCCTCCTCTATTCTTCATCATTATCACCCTCAATTTAAGTGAAGACGACCGTTGACTAATAACCATATACCAATAGTGGCGGAGCTCTAACGACAAAGACGTGTTTATGGCGAGCGTGGAGCAACAACATTGATGAGCCATGGGAGGGATTGAAGAAAGGTCGAAGAATATCAGGTTTCCATGATATTTAGAAATTTTAGAATCATACCATCATCAGTTTCCTCCTCCAATAATTCAAAATCTCCCTATCATAGTGGAATTCAAATCACTTATTGACATCCTTTTAAGGAATAACTTGAAAAGCTTCAAGTGGATCGAGAAGCCTGAAAGAAACAAGAGCATCCTTCTCACTTTGTTTCAGGAACCTATGGAGGGTCACAACATGTATACTTTAAATTCCATAACTTAGCATGATTTTCTACATCCACACATTTACAAAACTTGGAGTTTTTCATGCTTAGATTTGTTGTGTTTTTCTGACTAGTGAAAGGTGACAAGATGATCCCCTTGTCTTTCCTTTTTGTAAATTCTGCTTACACTTATGATTTTATGTTAAATAAGAAAAAACAGAGCGAGAATACAATCGAGAATAAGTAAAGAAAAAGAGAGTATTATTGTTAAAGAGAATCCAAAACTAAAAGCTATGAGAAAGAGAATTGAGACAATATGACAATAGAACATTAAATTTCCATAATTCTCAATATTGAGATTCGTCTTTAATTTTTAAAAATTTAGATTTTTAAGTTAACTTTTTTTCTTTATCGGTTTTTCATGCAATACTTGATCTAAGCAGTAGGCCAACCGAAGCATTTGCTGACGAAGCTAGAACAGAAGTTGATGTCTCCGCTAACAAGGTTAGCAACAACAATTCAATAGTTCATTTAACCATCACAATAGTTGTCACTACAATTGAGGAGCAATCTTTGATCAGTGACAAAGGATGCTTACTTTAGGGTTTTATAAAATAGTGGTGGGGACAAATATGGCTCGTAAAAAAAACTAAAGTCTAGGGGGTTTAGCCTCATGATTTTTTACTTGGGTTGGGGAACTTACTTTAAAATTCTCGAGGGATGAAGACAATTGTCCCTATTTTGTTTCAACCTATTTTATTCAAATCCTATCTTCTAAACATGCTTGGTTTGATAGAGGGTTTGAGGAGAGAAAATGAAGTGAAGGGAGGTGCAATGAAGTGGATGGATGGACACGTCTATAAGCCTTCTTGTTTGGTTGAAGGGGATGAGAGGGGAATATACTTACTTCTAGTTCATTCTCTCTCTCCTCTTGTGTCCTCTCAATTTGGAGAGATTCTTTCCTCTCTAACTTTTTAGTTTATTTTGTGATGTCCCTTTCCTCACTCACTCTACTACCCCCATCTAAAAATGTTGGATTTTTTGGTCAAAACCGCTTCCAAAAATGAGTTTTCAAACTATGTATTTATTAATTACTGATATTTTTTAGAAATCCTTAGTAACGTAGCGAAAAATAAAAGGTTTGGTGTTTCAAAAGATCCTGTGTTCGAGGCTTGCCAACGACAAGTCGGGAATTTTTTTATTCAATTAATCACTCATAAGTTCTAGTGGATCGTGGGTCGTAGGTCGTGGGGCTATGGGATCGTGGGATCATGGGCCAAGGATCGGGGCTAATCAGGCTGAGACGCTAAGTGACACTTTGTAAGGCGTACTTTGCACTTCGCACGGAGGCATCAGCGCTAATGACAAACTGGATTCTGAACAGAGTACCTTATTCCAAAACTGACAATAATCCTCATTAGTTATGGTTGGGATATCCAGACCCTTTGGATAGCCTCAAAGTGTGGGGGTGTCTCGCATATGTTCAAGTTCCAGATATCAGAAGGCCTAACCTCGGACCAAAGGAAAGCATATGTGTGTTTCTAGGCTTTGCTGAAGATAGCGATGCTTACAAATTCCTAGACCTTAGAACAAACTCCATCATTGAAGCTCGGGATGCAGAATTCTTTGAGGACAAATTTATCAAGGATAAAGGTTTATTGCTCAAATATATACCAGAGAATGCTGGTACGTCAGATGCACCAGAGATCATTGAAGCGCGGGATGCAGAATGCTTGCTCAAAGATATACTAGAGAATGTTGGTACATCAGAAGCACCAGAGGAGCCAGTTTCATGAGAAACTGAAAGTGTCAAAGATGAAGGAGTTACCGAACCACCTTCCAAGCATGTCAGGAGACAGAAAGATTTTGGAGATGACTTCATCACCTATAATGTGGAAGGAAATTCATAAACTTTCTAAGAAGCAATGTAGTCAACAGACGTTCTTCTGTGGAAATAAGCTACAGATAATGAAATGGATTCATTGATCCAAAATCACACTTGGGAGCTGATGGATGTACCTGAAGGTGCAAGGCCTATTAGTTGCAAGTGGATCTTCAAGAAGAAGCTTCATCCTGATGGTACTATTGAGAAGTACAAAGCAAGACTGGTGGCAAAAGGATTCTCTAAAAAAGAAGGAATAGATTTCTTTGATATTTATGCACCAGTTTGCAGGATTACTACCATCAGAGTGCTTATCGCATGGACGGCAATAAAAATGTTTGTCATACATCAGATGGATGTGAAGACTGCCTTTCTCAATGGAGATCTCACAGAAAAGATCTATATGAAAAAACCAGAAGGACTTGATGCTCCACCAGGTAAAGTTTGTAAACTTGTTAAGTATCTATATGGACTTAAGCAGGCACCGAAACTCTGGCATGAGAAGTTTGATGGGGTTGTTTGTAACAATGGGTATCAAGTCAGTGAATCTGACAAGTGCCTATACATCAAGGTTGCTGAAGGAAAGGTGGTGGTTATTTGCCTCTATGTGGATGATATGATCATCATCGGGAGTGATTTGGAAATAATAATATCTACCAAGAAATTTTTTTCAGCACAGTTCAGCATGAAGGACCTTGGAACTACAGACGTAATTCTCATAATCAAAATCATATACTCTGAAGAGGGTATTAGATTGTCTCAATCTCATTATGTTAAGAGCATGCTAAGAAAGTATGGCTACTACAACCTGTCAGAACTGTCAGTGCTGTATGATTACAATAAGAAGCTTCGACCAAACACTGGAAGACCAGTAGAGCAGTTAAGGTACTCAAAGATCATTGGGAGTCTTATGTACACGATGAGCTGCACAAGACCAGACATAACATTCATTGTAGGAATGCTTAGTAGGTTCACAAGTAATCTTGGAAAGCTTCATTGGGATGCTGTTCAGAGATTGATTAGATACTTAAAAGGAACTACAAGTCTGGGCTTATTCTACACTGGATATCCGGCTATAATCGAAGGCTATTCAGATGTGAGCTGGTGCTCAAAACCAGATGAGTGCAGATCTACTGGAGGTTTTGTCTTCACCATGGGTGGAGCTGCCGTCTCGTGGAAGTCTAAGAAGCAGACTATGATTGCATAGTCATTGATGGAATCTGAGTTCTTCGTACTCTGCACTACAGGAGATGAAACTAAGTGGCTCAGTTGTTTTCTCTGAGACCTTCCATTGATAGAATTACAAGGCGCAATTACTATCTATTATGATAATCAGGCGACGAGTGCTGTGGCAACGAACTCGATGTTTAATGGAAAGAAGCGGACTATTCGTCTGAAGCATGGCTATTTGAGAGAACTCATTTGCCAAGGAGTCATATCTGTGATTGACGTCCGATCTTTAGATAATGTGGTTGATCCTTTGACTAAGGGTCTAAAAAAGAACATGGTCGAAAGAACATCTGCTGAAATGGGTCTCAAGAACATCTGCTGAAATGGGTCTCAAAGTTTTGTGAGTCTTACAAATACTTATCATGTACATCAAGTTATTAGTTCAAATCTTATGCTACTAATGATAAGATAATTGGTTCAAAAGTCAAGTAAGATTTGCAAAGTTTGGTGAGTCTTACAAACACTTACCATTTACATCAAATTATTAGTTCAAAGCTTACACTACTAATGATAAGATGATTGGTTCAAAAATCAAGTAAGATTTGCAAGTGAAATTCTATCATTGTATAGAGGATGGCTGTTAAGCCTTAATAAGTCCAAAACATTTCGGATGAGGGCTGTTGGATAGGTAACATGCCTAAAGGACTCACCGATGATCCTACCATGCAAAGGGGATGGTTGTTAAGCCTTAATGAGTCCAAAGCATTTCGGATGCGGGGTGTTAGATAGGAAACACGTCTAAAGGACTCACCTAGAATCCTATCATGAGTTCAAAATATCTCGAATGCGGAATGTTTGATAGGAAACATGCTTAAAGAACTCACCTATGCCTGGGTGGAGATCTGACCGTCTCCTATGGTGTCTTGTGGAAAGATGCCTAGAGCACTAGCAGAAACCTATAAAACCCCATAATTTTGAATATATGGTGATAAATATTATTTATTGATGTTTGAGTATGCTAGGAATTGATTTGAGATCAATCCAATATATATATATATATATATATATATATAT
>BQKN01060445.1:85862-103867 GCA_022839385.1 Asparagus kiusianus | reverse complement strand
TGTGTGTGTGTGTGTGTGTGTGTGTGTGTGTGTGTGAGTGTAGAAGAGAATTATGCATGAATCATGCACAAACAGACTGGTTTCAGTCTGTATAGTCGACTACTAATATTAGCAGTCGACTAGTAAGTCCATTAGTCAACTAATAAGGTGATTAGTCGACTAGTCGGGCTGTTTCTAGATTTAAAAAGGGTTTCGGGTCGGATTCGTTTTGTTACGAGCCCAGACTTATATCTATGTATATATACTCGTTTTAAAGCCCTTTTTATCACTTTTTATGTGAGATTAACAACAGCCACCTCCCTCCTCAAACCCTAATCCTAAATTGTGAGTTTTGGGAGAGATCTCGAGGCGTTTGTCGAGAGGAAGGCGAGATTTTGCGGTTTTTGGCGAAGAGAGGTCTTGCAAACGTGTCCAGGAGTTGCAGCACGTTGTTGAGGCAGGATCATCTTCCTCCAAACCTTACCTATAGATTTAAATCATGTTTTATGAAGTAAATTAGATTAATATGATGCTTAGATCTTATCTAATGTCATAAAAGCTTAATTTTTATGTTAAATCTTAACCTAATGCTAAATCAGTAACTTTTCCTTGCTGTTTATGTTAGATTCATGATCATGATCATTAAGGTTACTTTTAATTTCATTTTTAATATGTTAATCATGCTCTAATCATGTTTAAACACTAGTTTTGCAATTAAATGAGTTTTTCTTGTTAATTAAAGATGTTAAAACCCTCGGTTTGTGATACCTAAGTTCTGTAAGCATGGTTAAACGAATTAATATCTGTTCTAAGTTAATTTGCAACCATGCTTATGCTAATCATGTTAATAACCCATGTTTTAAATTGAGAAATTTGGTTAATTAGGAGGTTAACCCTAATCTGATTAATTTAAGAGCTTAAATATTATTGAGATAACCTCTGCCAATTAATTGTCAAGTTTAAAACCTTGTTTATGCTTCAGGATAATAAAATTTAAGTTTTGAACAAGTTACAATATACGAAACATGTTTAGGAGACCAAGCAGATTGATTTCAGGCTGTTAGTAGTCGACTACTACTATTAGTAGTCGACTAGTAAGGTGATTAGTTGACTAATAAGGGTATTAGTCGACTAGTCGGACTGTTTCTTGTTGTTTCTTGCACTTTTGATTTATGATCGCGGGATCCGAGCCGCACGATGATATGCATACAGTCATGAATATACACGAACAGTGTCGTAGCACACGCATGAGTATCTCGAAGGGGATTATGCTGTAGGCGTATAAAACTGCTTATAGATCCCTTAACACAGATCAGCACGGTGATTCGACAAACCAACGAACCATCGGGCGATATAATCAAGCATGTTCGTTAGACCACAACACCGAAGCCAAGTGAGACGCGACAAAGCGGATTAACGAGGCGACGACGTTATCGGACCGCACGCAAATAACGGAATATATCCAATCGCGTGCCCAATCAAACTAACGGGTCAATGAATCAACGAGTCATCCAACCATAGAGTCCACCACATCAAACAAGATCGGGAGCGGACTCGAACGAATCAAGATCAAATCAAGATCGGATCCTGACTCAAACTCGAACACCGAAGCGGATTTACTGCCAAATCAGGATCCGGACTGCCAAATCAGAGTCCAGATCAACAATGAAGTTCGGATGAACCACGAATTCGGAAAACGGCAAACACCGGGAGGGCTCGGCCGAAACCGAGCCGCTTCTGAGTGGCTCGGTGGCCGAGCCACCACTTGGTGGCTCGGCAAGCCACCAAAGTGGCTCGGTGGCCGAGCCACCATTTGGTGGCTCGGCCAAAGCCGAGCCACCTAGGTGGCTGGCCGAGCCACCTAGGTGGCTTGGCCGAGCCACCTAGATGGCCGAGCCCAGATCTGAGCCCAGATCTGGTTTTAAGTGCCTATAAATAGACTTAAGGGCTCATTGTTTAAGGGGTTGGACTTTTGAGAGGTTGAAGGCAAAAGGTCAGACCTTGAGGAGGACTTTTGAGAGGAAACTCTGCTGGATTAAAGACTCAAGACTAAAAAAGGTTGGAGCTTTGGAGCTTTGAAGACTCAGACTTTTCAGATCTGGTTCTTGGCGAGCATCCACGCCAAATAAGGCAGGAGTTCGAGAGAGATCAGATCTGAGATCTACACGGTTATCCTCCGGATCAAAACTTGGTTTTTGATCCCGAGAAGAGTATCGATTTCGCTCGGTCGATTTCGGTTACTTCGGGCTATTATTTCCTTGGTGAAATAATCCCCTCGACTGTTATTTCCTTCGTGAAATAACACTCGTCATACTATGTAGATCCAACCGGATCAAGATCGCGCGGTGGTCCACGGATTAACCCCGACGCAGGCAAAGAACCCACACAAGCAAGAGACCGCAAATCAGGATCTTGCGATTTGTTCCAGAAAAGTTGTAATCTTTTTTTTAGATTTTTTGATTTCGTTGTAACCGGATCTTATAAAAAGATCGGATCTTTTGTAACCGATAAACTGTTGCTCAAGAAAACGATGACGTTAATAAAAGTAATTTTTCCTGCGAACAATCTGGCGACCACAGTGGGAGCCACCGATCTCGCTGCCGAGATCGTTACGTCACAACCGCGGATCTTGATCCCGGTCGAGGAGGAGGTCGAGTATGAATTCGACCAACAAAAGTTCGAGGAGTATCTATCATCCTCGTCCGGATCCACCTCCCCCCGCAAGTCCAAGAAGTCTCCGAAGTTCTCCTCCAAGAGAAAAGTCTGTTGGTATGAAGAAGTGCAGAATACCAACGAAGATCTCACCCCAATTGATGCCGAAGTTGCATCGGGTGAAGTTCCACCGACCTCCAACCAGGTCAAATATGTTCTCGCCAATTCCTCCGCCGCTGAAGGCGCAATGACTCTCTCAAAGAGAGCCCACCAGAGGCGACGTCAACGCCTGGCGCGGCAATTCGCAAAGGCAATGGAGTCCACTGACGGAATCCGCTATAACACGGACCTGAAGAACAGGAGAGGCAAACAGCCTCAACAACTAATGAATGGTAGCTCCTCCAAGCCGTCAACGAATGAATGGATCCATGTCAAACGGAATCGTTCGACACTTGAGGGGCACATTCGCAAGCGTCGCGCACTGTCAGCGTGGGCACGGGCTCAAGCCCAAGAAGCCCGCAGAAGACTGCAGAAGGAGGTGGCCAAGAAGCCGCCACCAACCCGCCAAGTATGGAGGCTGAAGTCTGAAGTGGCGATTCAGGCTAAAGAGCAACCATTGCAGCCTTCAGCAAAGGTCCAACCTCCGGCGAACCAACCTAGATCGCCGATAAAACCATCACGAAGAAGGAGGTCAGTTTTGGATCGACTCAGTCCACTGCCCGAGGAGCGATGCAAAGCTCTAGTTCAAGAACATTTGGGCCCGATAAAGAAGCCCCGAACGACTCAACATGCTGGGAGTCGCCGCCACCCTCAGCATGACAAGGAGTTAATGGCAGCCACGCGCACCAATTTGCGCATTGAAGTCCAGGAGCCCGCTAAGAACTCATGCCCACAAAGGCATGTTCCAAGGTGCGTGACTCTTGAAAGCACGAAGAAGGCAATTCACCCTTAGAAGGAAACATTGTCGTCTGATGATAATAATGTTATACCTGAGAAGTCGTGCCAACACTCGATAGGTTACTCCGACCTTCAAGCCGACGAGTTGTACTATCGTGTTGGGGGTACGAGTAAAACCAGGAAAAGGAGTCCTCGAAAACTAGAAACTCAATGCCTCTGTTCCAAACTCATTCGGACAGTATTGTCTGAGTGCAACTGCACCAAGACAGCCCCCGAAAGAATTTCGGTTTTCGAAAGGCTCAGTACCGAAACGCCAAAACCAAGGCCTAGGCGTTTCCGACAAAGAAGAACGGTAGTTGAAGATGGAGAATTTCCGAGGGTCACCACTAATATGGCCAGCAAAGGGACATCGACACAGGATAATCCCGAGTCGATTCCGGAAGCACCCCGACGTATAACCCGTCTACAGTCTGGAGCCATCATACGAGCAACTTATGGTAGGATTCAGACAAGATTACCTTCAGAAGATGAAGAATCGGATGCCAGCTCTGCGGTCGCATCAGATAATACAGTATCCAGCGAGGGACAACCCCGCGAGTCACTTATGATAAGTGCGGAACAAGTGACCAAGATGCTCGAAGAAGCCATGGCTAAACAACAGGAGAGCTTCAGGTTCGAAATGCAAATGGCCATGCAGAATATGAGAGAAATGCATGACCAACAAATCCAAGCACTGACAAACCAGCAAGGCGAACCAAGTCGTCATAACCAGGTTAATCAGGAAAATGAGGACACAAATGCGGATGAAGCTCATAATGCCAATAATCCTCCCGTCAATGCAGGAGGTGGTATAAAGAATGCTAGTCATAACGCCACACTTCCATCTCAGAATCGTGCTAACGAAAATACAGGTGAAAGTTTAAAGATTAAAAACCTAGAGAGCAAAATCAATACGTTGATTTCCGCTCAAGAGATGAAGAAGACGGGCATTCCTTGTCCATACCCAAGAGAATGGGAATCAATCCCGTATCCGGCGAAGTTCAATCTAATTAACTTCACGCCATTTGATAGGAAGGGTTCACCCACTCAGCATTTGATTTACTTCAAATCACACCTATGGGTTATCTCTGGTAATGAGCCTCTGATGGTACGGTCCTTCGTTGGCACTCTTCGTGGAGCCGCCTTCGATTGGTATCGCCGCCTCAAGCCAGGAAGTGTGAATAGTTGGGACGACATGGAGACTAAATTCCTCACCAACTTCTTTGACGATGACATCGAGATATCCATCGGGTCTTGCTTGACGAAAAACAAGAAGACGGGGAATTAGTTGATACATTCGTCAAAAGGTTCCGGAACAAGGCGATGAACTGTCGGGACCCGATCACTGAGGAGTTCATTCTCCAGACTTGCCACAACAACCTCGCATTAGACGTGTTGGAAGCAATGGGGACAACACCGTCCAAAACATGGAAGGATTTGAAGGTCCGAGGAGAGCAAGCCGAGCGATTCCTCAAAAGGAAGAAGGCCGAGAGGAGCCAACCGATGGCTAATCCTCCGAACTCGAACTTCGCCTCCTGTGGTAGGGGCAAGGCACCTGCAGCGGCTGTTGATGCTATGCAAACGTCGAAACAGCAACCCCGGAGACAGCAGAAGACTTCGGATCAGAAGCTCCAGAAAGAGTACTCATTCAAGGACGAAGACGTTCCAGCCATCTTCGGGACCCTTCTCGAAAGCAACAAAATCAAGCTGCCACCCATCACAAATCAGGAGGAAACAGACAATACTGCGGATCCGAAGTACTGCGCGTACCATAGGAGGATCCTTCATCCTACTAAAACCTGCTTCACTTTAAAGAATAGCATCTAGACCTTGGTTGAAGCCGGCGTCATAACGCTAGGGTAAGCCAGTTGAGAACGGAAATCATCCGACCGGTATAAGAGGTTAAACTACTCCTTCCTACACTCCAAAAAGTATACGAGTATAAACTGCTTCTCAATCCTCCGACCGGTATAAGAGGTTAAACTGCTCCCTGATACTCCAACATGTATATGAGTCTAAACTGTTTCATTTCTTTCACGGGAAGTTCCTGGAGAATTTTTATACATAATATTCTTAAGGATAACCCGATCATACAACAAAATGCAATGATAAATCCAGTTTCACAAGGGAAGCTGTGGGTGGATGATTCATGTAACGGGAAGTTCCCGAAATAATGTTACATGTAATTTTCTTAGGGATAACCCGATCATTACGATCAAAGTGATAAACACTAAACCCCCACTGTGATTTGTATGAGTCAACACTCCCGTTGTGATTTGTACTCTCACTCTCACTATCTACTTGGTCAAACCTTCCTACAGTTAGGGTCACAACCAAAATCCCCTCTCGATTCCTTCAATGAACGAGAGGCCCAAAAATTGAGCGATCAAACCTTCCACAGTTAGGATCGTCTCAAACCTCCCATTCGGTCAAACCTTCCTACAGTTAGGGCCAAAACCAAAATCCCCTCTCGATTCCTCAAATGAACGAGAGGTCCACTTTCAAATCGAATGATCAAACCTTCCTATAGTTAGGATCATCTCAAACTCCCGCTTGGTCAAACCTTCCTACAGTTAGGGCCAAAACCACAATTCACTCTCGATAAACGAGGAATTCACCTTTAATTCGGTAATCAAACCTTCCGACAGTTAGGATTATCCGAATCTGTCCGATTCTCGGAGTGGAGATCCCACTTCTAGTTTCACCTTTCTGGATTCTGGGGGTGGAGATCCCACCCCGAGTCTTCTTTGCATCTGAAGATAGAATATAAAATTCTTCCTCTTCAGCTTTGGGAGATGGAATATAAAATTCTTTCTCTCCCGCATCAGGTTCGCCTTCACCCTAAAAGAAGACCGGGAAATAGAATATAAAATTCTTCCTTTCCCAACCTTTTCCAAGAATTTATCAATCTAGGATTCATCCTAGGAAGTTTATCCCGAATCCTAAGCAGGGATAAGTCTGCGCCTAACACGCGCTGTCGGTTTAGTCTTTCTCCGTAGAAAAAGACACCAGAGTTCGATTCTGGGGTATCCTATCATGAAACCTAAGCAGGGATAAGTCTGCGCCTAACCCGCGCTGCCGGTTAGTTCTTAACCGTTAAAAAGAACACCCGCCCACATATTCAACATTGTGGCAGGTTGTTATTAATAACACCAAAATCCATGCCTTACATGCATGGGGAATTTCATCCTGAATCCTAAGAAAGGATATACCGACGCCTAACACGCGTCGCTGGTTTAGTCTTTTACTGGCCAAAAAGACACCAGAACCTCATTCTGGGGACCTTTATCCCGAAGCCTAAGTAGGGATAAGTCAGCGTCTAATACACGTTGCCGGGTAGCCTATTCCCGTAACAATGGCGAAGTCTACGTATTCGAAGTCGTAGCAGCAAGTCTAAGGGAGTTCATTCCGTTAGCACAACGTCACATGCGGAACGGATTTAGACAATCCGCATGCTAGCCCGACTCAAACGGTAGTCAGTAAAGGCTAATCAAATCCGTTGAAGGCTGGGGGTTAGCCAAAAATCCTAAAGTCAACGCCTAACACGCGTTGTCGGGTAGTCTATTCCCGTGACAAAGACAAAGTCTACGTATTCGATATCGTAGCATCAAGTCTAAGGGAATTCATTCCTTTAGCACAACGTCACATGCAGAACGGACTTAGAACAATCCGTATGAAAGCCCGATTCAAACGGTAATCGGTAAGAACACGTCAAATCCGTTGAAGGCTGAGGATTTGCCAAAAATCCTAAGTCGACGTCTCATACACGTCGCTGTTTAGTCTTTTCACGGGAGAAAGACGAAGTCTACGTATTCAATATCGTAGCACTAAAAGGGTTAACTCTTTTAGCTTAACGTCACATGCGGAACGGATTTAAACAATCTGCATGCTAGCCCGACTCAAACGGTAGTCGGTAAAGGCTCATCAAACCTGTTGATGGCTGAGAATTTGCCAAAAATTCTATAAATGCGAGTCATTGACGCACCAGCTCTATTAGTTGGTCTCGTGACTTAAGCATCCAACAACTTTGGGATAAGATCCATATATGCAGATGAAACAACTGTAATAGTTGGTCCTGTAGCCCTAAATTTGGGGCCGTCATGCTCTAATTCCTTAAGATCTTAAACTGTGTAGACTCCAGCAGACGTACGAGTATAAACTGTGTCAAACGCCGGACAATGCGTCACAATGAAGCTCAAACGCCGGACAACGCATTGCAAATGAAGACTCAACGCCAACAATCGATGGTCGGTTCTATGTTGAAATAACAAACACGGGCTAAAGATCAGAAAATCAGGAATTGACTTCAAGTTCAAAATTCCGACAACGGTCAGACAATAAATGTAGCACCGGAACCCTTGCAGACATTCGACAAAGCACCGAATAGCCTGGAGGATTGAAAGAATCAAGAATGGAAGCCATTCCAAGGTCCCGTTACACCAATTGAAGGTTGGGAGAATCATATCCAAAGTATTCCAGACTCTTCTATAAAAGAATGAGGCTGAAATACTTTGGAGGGGGTATCTGTAGGCGTATAAAACTACTTATAGATCCCTTAACACAGCTCGGCACGGTGATTCGACAAACCAATGAACCATCGGGCGATATATCCAAGCATGTTCGTTAGATCACAACACCGAAGCCAAGTGAGACGCGACAAAGCGGATTAACGAGGCGACGAGGTTAACGGACCACACGTAAACAACGGAATACATCCAATCGCGTGCCCAATCAAACTAACGGGTCGATGAATCAATGAGTCATCCAACCATAGAGTCCACCACATCAAACAAGATCGGGAGCGGACTCGAACGAATCAAGATCAAATCAAGATCGGATCCTGACTCAAACTCGAACACCGAAGTGGATTTACTGCCAAATCAGGATCCGGACTGCCAAATCAGAGTCCAGATCAACAATGAAGTCCGGATGAACCGCGAAACCAGAAAACAGCAAACACCGGGAGGGCTCGGTCGAAACTGAGCCGCTTCTAAGTGGCTCGGTGGCCGAGCCACCACTTGGTGGCTCGGCCAAAGCCGAGCCACCTAGGTGGCTCACCGAGCCACCAAGTGGTGGCTCGGCAAGCCACCAAAGTGGCTCGGTGGCCGAGCCACCTCTTGGTGGCTCGGTGGCTGGCCGAGCCACCTAGGTGGCTTGGCCGAGCCCAGATCTGGGCCCAGATCTGAGCCCAGATCTGGTTTTAAGTGCCTATAAATAGACTTGTGGGCTCATTGTTTAAGAGGTTGGACTTTTGAGAGGTTGAAGGCAAAATGTCGGACCTTGAGGAGGACTTTTGAGAGGAAACTCTGCTGGATTAAAGGCTCAAGACTAAAAAAGGTTGGAGCTTTGGAGCTTTGAAGACTCGGACTTTTCAGATCTGGTTCTTGGCGAGCATCCACGCCAAATAAGGCAGGAGTTCGAGAGAGATCAGATCTGAGATCTACACGGTTATCCTCCGGATCAAAACTTGGTTTTTGATCCCGAGAAGAGTATCGATTTCGCTTGGTCGATTTCGGTTACTTCGGGCTATTATTTCCTTGGTGAAATAATCCCCTCGGCTGTTATTTCCTTCGTGAAATAACATCTGTCATACTGTGTAGATCCAACCGGATCAAGATCGTGCGGTGGTCCACGGATTAACCCCGGCGCAGGCAAAGAACCCACACAAGTAAGAGACCGCAAAACAGGATCTTGCGATTTGTTCCAGAAAAGTTGTAATCTTTTTTTTAGAATTTTTGATTTTGTTGTAACCGGATCTTATAAAAAGATCGGATCTTTTGTAACCGATAAACTGTTGCTCAAGAAAACGATGACTTCAATAAAAGCAATTTTTCCCGCGAACATATGTCAGCATTAATCTGTTTATATTTGAGATATAAGATATATACACGTGATACATATGTTTGGATATCATTGATGAGCACAACTCAGTACTACTTGGGATAGTGCGTCGATATACCATATGTACATGCCATTGAGTCGGGTCTTAGAATGCTTGAACTAGCAGTCTGTCCCACACTAGGGTGCAATGAGGCTTGTGAGCCATATTTCTAGGTTGCATATTTGGTAGTCCATCCCGCACTCGTGTTACGTACAGAGATACGATGAGACTAATGAGCCGTGTACATAGTTAGGATATCGACTTGGTAGTCCGTCCCGCATGATAATGCGATGAATCATAATTTGCAAGGATTTGCATTATGACGATTGTTAATAGCCTGAGTCTTTTGTGGATGCCATTTATGAGCATGACTCATTGCAGAGATATATGACCGAGGTACTTTGCTCTTGAAAGTACGTGAGACTATTATGCTGATATTTATTTTATCTTCCAAGTGATAGTGGAAGATATTATAAATATGATATATTGATGTATTTTACTTTCCCGTACTGTTTTCTTTATTTCTTAGTTGGAATCAACGATTAGCGATTCATAATTTGAGACATATGGTATATACATGAGGGTTTCCATGTTAGAATTATTTCGCTCGACGTACCAGTCTTGTGTTATGGGTTTATAATTGTTGATTTCATTTAGGTTGTTTATTCTTAGTTCGGTAATAATGTTTAGACATCTATAATTTTAGACATATGGTATATACTGAAGGTTTCTTTATTTGGATTATTTCGCTCAACGTACTACGTCTCATGTTATAGGTTTCTAAATGTTAATTCCACTTAGATACAGGATAAATGATATAGGTAGACTATTCTTAATAGATAGAGCCTCCACTTCATCTAGCAGCCCTTCTCCTGGGGGCGGATGGAGTTGATCTTTCTGTAGCGCCCTGACACTCGTGTTGTTATTCTTTTTGTTGTTTTAAATTCCTTTCAGGTAGTTCAGAGCTTTGGAGAGCCACAAGATGACGGACTTCCAGCATAGTCACCGTCACTCAGTTTTGGTAGTTGAGTCTCCATCGTAGATTTATAGTTATTGTTCAGATATTAGAGTTTTGTATTTCATTTTGTAAAGGCTGTGTGCCTTAGTTCATTTTCAGTTGACTCATGTGAGATACTTCATTTTTATTTTAGACGTAAGATGTATTTCTGTTTATTCAATTGAGACATGATTTTATTTATGAGATATATCTTTCTACATCATGTCTATTGCATATACTTTCCATTATTTTGCTTGTTTTGTATCTGCACTTATATTTTATTCCACTAGAGGATATTACTGTGATTGGTAAAACGTATTAATGCACAGTATGGGTGCATGGTAGGTTTAACATCTCTGGGTTCACATTGGACTGCAGCCATGTGTGAAAACAGGGGCGTCACAGTTGGTATCAGAGCTCTAGTTCCAACATCCTTAGGTTTATCCTGTGTCGAGTCATGGAGCTAGAATAGAGTTTCTTAGGATTTATGTATAGAGTCTGTTAGGAATTCCTAGAATGAGTGATGATGTTATATACGTATATCTCAAAAAATTACAAATTTTTTTACTATCTTGTTTCGATTGAAAAGTATTTGCATGAATGATTTACGATACGATTTTTTCTTATTGCTATATGTCATATATGCTTTTGCCTGAGGTTTCATTACTGCGTCTTATAAACTCTCTTCCTGGAAATTTATAGATGGTCGGACGAGGACGTGGATGGAGAGTATCCTGTGCTCAGAGAGAGAGGCAGGCATGCTGAACCAAAGCTAGAGCCGTAGCAGGCTCCGCAGGAGCAGTAGTAGACTCCACTAGAGCCACAGCAGGCTCCACCTGAGCCGCAACAAGCTCCACAGTACCTCATAGACCTCATGGAACCTACAACAGCTAGGCTAGCAGTGCTCGAGGAGCAAGTAGCGAATCATATGCCGCCAATCACACCGCCACCTATAGTTCCATTGCCAGTGATTCTAGTCATTCCCATCACAGAGGAGTCCCCAGAGGTTACACCATGACTCACCCCACCATCAGTTGTAGCCGCAGAGTAGAAGTCTTGGCTTCGCCTAGTCGAGAGGTACCAGAAGATGAGGGCACCGGAATTTTAGGGGTCATTAGGTTCGCTTGTAGCCCACAAGTGGAAGGAGGACGTGAGTAATATCCTTGACCTACTTAACGTCGATTCAGTACAGAAGCAGAGGTTAGCAACTTTTAGCCTAAAGGGTGATGCCGGAGGATGGCACATGCTTTAGTTCACTCCAGAGCACCAGATGATACTTCCATGGGAGGACTTCATCTATTTCTTCGACGAGCAATACATCTCTTCTGCGGCATGGGCTGGGAAAGTGCTAGAGTTGTCCAAACTAGAGCAGGGAGATATGACCGTAGCTGATTACGAGAGCATGTTCATGAGTCTACTTTGATTTACAGGTATGTGGCAGTCAGGAGAGCGCCAGGCTCAGATGTTTCTTATGGGGCTTCGACCAAGCCTTCAACGCTACCTCGTGTCCAGGAGGTTCTGCTCAGTTAGAGAGGTAGCTGATGCGACCATTTCGCATGAGACAGAGACTGTGATGTTCCAGAAGACTAAGGAGGGTAACGCTAAGTTAGAACAATAGAATGACAATGGCAAGGGCAAGAGACCTTTCGCCGGACCTGGAGGACCCCAACAGCGGGGTAAGGATTTTCAGCATCAGCGGGAGGGTCAATTCAAGAAGGGAGCACAGCATGATCCGAGAGCACAATAGCAATGCAAGATTTAGGGTGCATGTTTTAACTACAACAAGATCGGCCATAAGGCTAGGGATTGTCGCAGTGCACCAGCAGGAGGCCAGCAGGACAGAGGCCAACGCCAATAGCAGGGACGAGGACACGGTCAGCAGCAGAACCATGGTCAGGGTCAGCAGTCACAGGGTCGCGGTTATGGGCCAACAACAGAGGATTGAGGCACCGCCAGTCATTCCCATAATTGAGGGGCCATCAGACCAGATTCACGCTATCCACGAGATCCCTGAGGGACAGATAGTCCCATATGTTCCACCGCAAGCAGTCCAGTATTCGCCACCACCGACAGGGTATATACAGTCATACTACGTGATCATGGTGCGAGCGGGGCCATAGTGGAAGGTACTTTCTCAGTGAATTCCGTTCCAGCTCAAATCTTATTCGATTCAGGAGCTTCGCATTCTTTTATTTCTCATTCCTTCATGGATAGGCTCCAGTTAGTCGCACATCATTTAGATGTACCGTTATCCATCTCTACTCATTTAGGGAGGTGTCCCTATTAGGGAGCATCTATAGGAGATGTGTCATCAGTTTAGATGAGTTCAAGTTTATCATTGATCTGATTGTTTTGCGGATGTCAGATTTCGACGTCATTCTCAGTATGGATTGGCTATCATCCTACCACATAGTATCTTTTGCTAAAACAGTCAACTTGTGGGCGTCCGATGAGTCTAAGTTGATCATAGAGACCTCACGGGACAACCAG
The DNA here is from genome assembly GCA_022839385.1 of Asparagus kiusianus. NCBI lineage: Eukaryota > Viridiplantae > Streptophyta > Magnoliopsida > Asparagales > Asparagaceae > Asparagus > Asparagus kiusianus. Next base: position 90,932 of record BQKN01060445.1, on the reverse strand, counting down.
TTTTTTGAGTCATTTCTGGCGTGCATCGAGGAGGTGATGCTGAAGGATCAGTGTGTTGAGTTGTGCCAGACTAGAGTTGTCTCGGATTATCAGGATGTCTTTCAGGACATACCTGGGTTACCTCCTATGAGAGAGGTTGAGTTCTGCATCGAGTTGCAGCCGGGCAAATTACCGATATCCAGAGCACCCTATCGTATGACACCTGCTAAAATAATGGAGCTACATACTCAGCTGGATGAGTTGTTATCTCAGTGTTTTATTCGTCGGAGTCATTCTCCGTGGGGAGCGCCAGTCCTTTTCGTAAAGAAGAAGGACGACAATATGCGCATTTGTATAGATTATTGTGAGTTAAACAAGGTCACTATCCGAAACAAGTATCCATATTGAGGATTGATGACTTATTCGACCAACTACAGGGAGCGCAGCATTTCTCGAAGATTGATCTTCGTTATGGCTATCATCAGTTACGAGTTCGAGAGATGAATATTCCCAAAACTGCCTTTCTAACTCGATATAGGTCCTTCGAGTTCCTTGTCATGTTATTTGGGCTGACCAATGCACCCGCGGTATTCATGAATTTGATGAACCGGGTTTTTCGTCCATACTTGGACCAGTTCATGATCGTTTTTATCGACAACATCCTTATATATTCGAGATCGGAGGCAGAGCACGAGTAGCATCTTCGTTTAGCATTGCATACTTTGCGGGAGCATTAGTTATACACAAAGTTCAACAAATGTGATTTTTAGCTATCCGAGGTCAGATTTTTGGGCCACATCATCAGCAGAGAGGGCATAGCAGTAGATCCAGCTAATGTTGAAGCAGTACTTGATTAGGAGCCGCCGAAGACCGTTACAGAGATCCATAGTTTCTTGGGTTTGGTCGGCTATTATAGGAAGTTCATTCAGGACTTTTTAAAGATTGGGACGCCACTTACACGCCTTACAAAGACAGGTGTACCGTTTATTTAGGGCACGGAGTGCCAGGAGGCCTTTCAGACTTTAAAGACTAAGTTGACTACAGTGCCAGTACTGACTATCCTGAGCAGTGATAAGACCTTCGTCGTCTACATGGATGCGTCATTAGCGGGTCTAGGAGGTGTTTTGATGCAAACCCAGAGACTAGTGGCTTATATATCGCGGCAGTTGAGGACACATGAGTAGAACTATCCCACGCACGACTTGGTCTTAGCAACAGTAGTCTTCACACTAAAGACATGGAGACATTACCTGTATGGAGTGTAGTTTGAGCTATTCATAGATCATCAGAGTTTGAAGTACCTTTTCTCTCAGAAGGAACTCAACCAGAGCCAGCAGCGATGGGTAGAGTTCATTAAGGATTATGAGTTCGCGATTCAGTACCATCTGGGGAAAGCGAATGTTGTAGCGGACGCGTTGAGCAGGAAGCGTCGCCACGTGATTTCAGCTTTGAGGTGCTCATTATATCAAGATCTTCACACCCTTAGTCAGTTTGATTTTAGACCGGAGATCGGTAGGAGCAACATATTTTTGGGGGTTTGTCCGTGCAGCCATCTTAGAGTGATAGAGTGGTCAGAGTTCAGCTAGAGGACTCTTGGATTCAAACCCGAAAGTGAGAGATTTATAAAGAGCCCAAAGCTGATTGGACCATTAGAGCAGATATGGGTCTTCAAATGAAGGGCCGATTAGTGATGCCAGAGAATCCATAGCTGAAGAAGGACTTATTCGACGAGGTGCATCGTACCAGGTATACAATGCATCTAGGCACAACAAAAATATACAAGGACCTGAAGAGACACTTTTGGTGGAGCGGCATGCATAGGGAGATTACAGAGTACGTGGCTAAGTGTTTTACCTACCAGCAAGTAAAAGCAGAACATACAAAATCAGCGGGAACCCTACAGTCTTTACCCATTCCGGAGTGGAAGTGAGCAGATATTTCTATGGACTTCATTGTAGGATTGCCGAGATCGAAGAAGGGGAATGATTCAGTTTGGGTGATAGTGGATCGATTGATGAAGTCAGCACATTTCATTCCGGTGAAGACGACTTATACGGCAGAGACTTATGCGAGGATATTCATTCAGGAAATCGTGAGATTTCATGGAGTTCCAGAGACGATCGTATCAAACCAACGCTCAGTTTTCACTTCACACTTTTTAAGGAGCTTCCAAAATTCTTCGGTAGCTAGTTGTCGTATTCTAGTGTTTTCCACCCGTAGACAGATTGACAAACGGAGAGAGTTAACCGAGTGTTGGAGGACATGTTGCGGGCATGTATATAGATTTTCAGGGCAGCTGGGAGGACCACATTTCATTGATTGAGTTCGCTTATAACAACAATTATCAAGCGATGATAGGTATGGCACCGTATGAGGTATTATACGGGAGGCCTTGTAGATCCCCTATTTGTTGGGCATAACCAGAGGACATACTATTACTTGGACTGGAGCTCGTGAGACAAACTACGGAGTAGGTAGCTATCATTTGAGAGCGTATTCTTATAGCTCAGAGTAGACAGAAGAGCTATACAGATCAGAGGTGATGTCCGATAGAGTTCCGGGTTAGGGACTATGTATTGTTGAAGGTATCGCCGATGAATGGAGTTTAGCGATTTGGTAAATGGGGAAAGCTTGCCCGATGTATATTGGTCCGTTCAGGATAATGGAGCGCATTAGAGCCATTTTGTATCGGCTAGATCTTCCAACATCGATGTCAAGTATACACGATGTCTTTCATGTTTCGATGCTTAAGAAGCATTTACACGACAAGGAGCAGCAATGAGTGTTGGACGCACCAGAGATCGAGCTTCATGATGATTTGACTACGATTGAGATTCCTGTTTGTATTCTTACCAAGGAGGACAAGAAGATTAGAAACAAAGTGATACCTTTAGTTAAAGTTCAATGGAACCGAAAAGGAGCTGAGGAGGCTTCTTAGGAGCGTGAGGAGGATATGCGTCGCGACTACCCACACCTGTTTGAACAGGTAAATTGATTCATCTATGTTTGAGTTATGATTTTTCTATATGGTCATATTTAACGCTAGAATGGGGGTATTAACACTTAGCTCCTAATCATTCAGAACATATGGTATATATATGAGGTTCCTTGTTTGGATTTTTCGCCCGTTGTACTAGTTCCGTTTAGTTAGGGGTTAAGTGGGAGTATTCGCATTCTAGATTATTATGTATAGATATTGCTATTGTTTTCGTCAAAACTTGGTTTCGTTGTGGAATTCATTATATCTTCGGTCGATTACAATAAATTCAAAAGAGACAGTCTTTTTATAAGACCTCTTTTACACAACAAATAGAAAATTACAACTCTTGAGAGACAAACGCAGGATCGTTGTTTGGATCGCTGCTTGCATGGGATCTTTGCCTGTGCCGGGGGCGCGTTAGCCCGTGGACCACCGAATCACAGATCGTGAAGGGGGCTTATGATTCTTCCTTCGTTTATCGAAGTGAGAATTTGAAACGATGTCTTATCAAAGTAAGATAGTCGTTCTTCTTAAAATCAAGTCAAAGCTTGAATGTCAAGGAATTGCTTTGAACTGAAGAACTCTGCTCTGTTTGCTCTCAAGTGCTTAGCCTATGCTCTCCGTTCAGCCTCTGGATCCCTCTCCCTAAAAAATGATCTCCAAGGGTATTTATAGCCTCCAGGAACAGTTAAGAGTAAATATGCTCGCGAGACAACATTTGCTGTCTCGACTGCCGAGACAGTGTTTGCTGTCTCGGCGGCCAAGACAGAGTTTACTGTCTCGGGTTCCGAGACAGTAAACACTATCTCGGAAAACCCAACTGCATAGTGGTTTCTTCAGTAACTGCCTTTCCACGTTTTAAAACTCCGTTATTTTGGTAGTTATCAACGTGATTCTCGCTCACGACGTTTCCCACGTTCCTGAACAGTTGGTGGCCATGTGTCGACGGTTTTCAAAGCAGTTTTGACTCCCTGAGAGCTGTCTCGCGTGCGAGACAGTAAATTCTGTCTCGCTCGGTGAGACAGTAAATTCTGTCTCGCTTGGGCGAGACAGTAAATTCTGTCTCGCGTGGGCGAGACAGTAAAGTCTGTCTCGCCCAGCGAGACAGTAAAGACTGTCTCGTAGGCGAGACATCCCAAACTTGTGTTCTTTTTGACATTTTGGATGTCTTCCTCCTGAGCTGAGTTTGGATATCTTTCAGCATTTTTTGACGCCTACAGATACCCCCTCCAAAGTATTCCAGACTCATTCTTTTATAGAGGAGTTCTGGGATACTTTGGATAAGATAAGTCTTATTCGCAATCCCTTCAATACTTGATTGAGTAGATCGTACGGAAGGACCCGTAAATGGCTTCAAATCTTGACCTCTTCATCCTTTGATCCATTCAGTGTTTTGTAGAATAGACAAAGTTCTTCCGGTGCTACGCTTATCGCTTGACCGTTGTTGGAGTCTTGACTCGAAGTTGGAATTTGTACGTGTGAATTCAGCTTTTGTCATCAAATTGATATTGGATTGTTAATCGTTGTATCAGTCTTCATAAGAACACAGGTTATCAGGTTATTCTTAAGAATATTCTGAGTGATATTCTCCAGAAACTTCCTGTTGATAGTAGGGAAACAGTTTAGACTCATGTACCTATTGGAGTATACTGGTCTCTTTTTTGTTGGTAGAGATAAACCCAATGATGGAGAGGAAGAATTTTATATTCTATCTCCTGGTCTCTTTTTTGTTGGTAGAGATGAACCCAAAATCCGGAGAGGAAGGATTTTGTGTCCTATCTCCTGGTCTCTTGTTTGTTGGTAGAGATTAACCCGAAATCGGAGAGGAAGAATTTTATATTCTATCTCCTGATGCAAAGGAAACTCGAAGTGGGATCTCCACTTAGAGAATCTGGATTGGTTTGAATAATCCTAACTGTCGTAAGGTTTGACTATCCAATTCAAAAGTGGACCTTTCGTTCGCAAAATGAATCGAAAGGAGATTTTGGTTGTGGTCCTAACTGTAGTAAGGTTTGACCAAGTAGGAGTTTTGAGACAATCCTAACTGTAGGAAGGTTTGATCGCTCAATTTGTAGACCTCTCGTTCATGAAAGGAATCGAGAGGGGATTTT
>BQKN01060445.1:43048-71603 GCA_022839385.1 Asparagus kiusianus | reverse complement strand
GGTAGCTACAGGATGCTTCGCTCGGTGCTTGCGCCGAGTCTGCTTCCTTTGGACGGTTCGACCGAGGTTGCTGGAGAGCTTCAGTACTCAGTAGAAGCTCAGAGCGAAGGAGTTCGAATCCGCTGGCTCGTTAGCGATCGGAGCTCGGAACGAGGAGACGGTGCTGCGGTGCAGGAGTATGTAGAGAGCTCGTCGTCGATCCTCTTCCTTTGATCAATCTCTCAGTTGATGAATCGAGCTATTGATCTCTTGGCCGATCGATCGATTTTTGTTTTTGATTTGATCTTTCGATCTCTTCTAAGGTTGCTGAGAGAAGCTCTTAAAAGGGTAGTGAGAGACAGTTTGGCTGCTCCTTGAACTATGAGATGTGACCATACACTGTTCAAAGACATCCTACTGTCCCTCTGTACAACAAGCGGTCATTGGTGAAACTGCACGTCGTGTCACGTCGTGTAGGAGTGGGAAAGCCCCTCTTCGTACTTGTGACAGCGGCTGCCCGACGCTCAAGTGGGTCTGGCCAGTCCTTTGAGCGCCGGTGGCTCTGACCATTTGCTTGGGGTGAGGTAAGGTGCATTTATGTGGATGCAGATGGCTCTGGCAACCGTCCGCTCACTTGTGCGACGAGGTACCGAGTGACCCTCCGGCGGTCCTGGGGCGTTGTGCCCCTCTCCTCTCCCTATGTCTGAATAAGGGTGGGAGAATGGACGTCTCGCGTCTGAGCTAGCTCCATATAGCTTGCGGCGCGCCGACGGCTTCGGCTCTTCCTTTTGATGGGTGAGGTGACCCGCATTTATGAGTATGCAGGCCGGACCGACGCATGTCTCGTTCGCTTGAATCGAGGGCGGTCGCCTGACGGGCCTGAGACACTGTGATCCTTCTCTCGCATCGCGGGAAACAGGGGAGGCTTGTCCCTAAAAACCCGGCCTTCGATTCACGTAGGCAGACGTGGCTCCCTGTAAGTGACTTCGGCGATTGAGGGCGGATTTTTGGTATTTCCCTTACGGGCGGATTTAGTTGGTGAGGGCGGATTCGCCTCGCTGGCGAGCCCATGTGATTCGGCGTACGCGGCCAACGTGGGGCTCGTGTGTCAGCGGACCCATCCAGTGACCACAGTAGATCCTTATCTTAAGCGCGGGTGGTCTTGGGCGAATTTATTCGTTAACCCGCTGTGGCAATTTTTACCGCCTACAAGACCCCCTTCAAAGTTTTCAGACCAAAACTGACTTACGTGTGGTCTGGAACACTTTGAAGAAAGAAATTCTAGGCAGACCGAGTCCATTAGGATTTTTAGCAAACCCTCAGCTATCAACGGGTTTGACCTGCCTTTACCGATTACCGTTTGAATCGGGCTAGCCATACTATTCCCCTCAGTATGATGAGTTGTCGAGTCGTTTCTCTTAGGCTTATTGCTAAGATTTCTACTCTGACCCCTGGCCGTTTGGGGCGCGGGCCTAAGCGAAGTTACCTTGTTAGTTTCGAGATTTTGGGCAAGTTGCCTGTTTTCAGAGGCGGATGAACCATGCAGGCGAATTTGGAACTTTCTCTCGGGCGAAAGCAGGCCTTATGTGGGCAAACCACGTGTTCGCCAGCGAGGCTTTTGTGTCTTTCCAGCTAAGATGACGTGGTTTTATCGTGATCCGACGGTTCACTGTTTACTCCGTGCGTCTCGCCCTGATCGTGATCGTGGTTCTGGAATCCAACCGTCGGATGTAACCGCCAATCTCGGGACCTTTGACATACCGAAATCGATCCGGCTCGTTGAATTCGATCGTGGTTCTGGAATCCAACCGCCGGATGTAACCGCCAATCTCGGGACTTTCGACATACCGAGAGCGATCCAGGCCGTCGAATTCTGATTGTGGACACGTCTCCCGTCCGTTAGAATTCTGATTGTGGCCACGTCTCCACGTCTCCCGTCCGTTAGAGTTCTCGCTTTTCGCGAGCAAGAGATGGTCGATAGCCGGTTCTCTCGATTCTCCTTTGAAGTAGAGAGGCTGAAACGGGTTATAGCTGACGCGCAGGCTTCCCTGGTCGTCCAAGAGAAGGGCCTTGACCGGGTGGCACATGAGTTGGAGGGCGTCGAGTCTCGCCGGCAATTGACCACTGACTCTGTCGAGGAGAAAGCCCGAGCTCTTAAGGACGTCAAGGAGACCATTCAGGACTTGATCTCGCGCACGGAGGAAGATCTCCGTCGAGAGATTCTACGGAGGCTTGAGCTCCGTCATGCTGAAAAAATCCGTGAGGCAGAACTGCGCTTGAAATCCTTGTAATTTGCCTTTAATTTTTCATTGTACTAGGACTTCTTTTTCATGAATGAAATTATCCTTTCGTTTCTGGCGATCATGGCTTGTGTGCACTTCATAGCTGTCTTTGTGTGCCAGTTAGTGTTTAGCCGCGGGAAATTTCCCTCGGCAAATTTCAATCACAAACCCGTTTCGCCTACAGGCGAATTCCTCCTGCTAGTGAATTCACGGTCGCAAGGCTACCCGGCGATTTTAGTTACAAGTGGGCTCCGCTTTTAGTGGGTCGTGTGTTCACCCACGTGCATTGTCAGTTATGGAGACGTGGGTGCGCCACCTTGCATTAATTGTGGTGCAATGGGTCTCTTCGTCTCTCACGCCCGATCTGGGCTGTTGGTTAGAACTGCTGAATCTCAGCCGCTCGACCTGTTCGGCTTCGCTTCCTTTTGACTGTTTGGAACCGAAAAGTCTAATCGAATAGTGGATGGCCGCCAAGGGTTAGACTACTTAATGCTCCTCACCCTCGTTAAGAGGGTTATTGCTTCCTTACAGTTTTCTTCAGAAGAAATCTAATCTCTCTTTGCGCCGCATTCTAGAATGGCACCGAGAGTGAAGAGGGTCTCCTCGAGGAAGAAGGGAAGAGCGTCTTCTTCTACGGCTGCTGAGGCTGCGGCCGCCGAAGGTATCCTTTCTCTCTGATTCCCCCATAGTTGTAAGTCTAGAGGGGTCATTTAGCTTATCTTTTCTTCGTGTTGTTCAGTCCGAAGAAGGGCGTCGGTTGCAAAGGAGCCCATGGCTGAGCCCATCATGATTTCCGATGATGAGTCTGAGGGCTTCGCCGCTTCTTCCAACCCAGGCTCCTTCTCACAGTCCGACGCTGAGCCCTGCCTCGAGGTCCCACCCCTCGCAGTGCTTGCTCCCGGTCAGAAGTCCCTTCCCTCGGATGCTTTACCCCTACGGGCTCGGCTTAAGGCCTTCGGGGACGCCGTGAAGCAGGTAATTTCCCTGGTCATTCTTGGCCTAGGGAGTTACCTCGACTTTAAGCCTTCCCTCATGGATCGGGTGGCGGACCTCCGGCGATTGGGGGAGAACCATATTGCTTCGCGCTGCGTGCAAAGGCTCCTCTTCTTGGAGTCACGCCTGGTGCGGCTAGAGGCTTTGCTACGGGAGGGCCCCGAGGCAGAAGTGGAGGTCTTCCTAACTCGCATCAGGCGTCGGGAAGACTGGGAACAGAAGGTCCGCTCCAAGGAAATAGCGAATCTGGAACGCCTCATTGCCTCCTGGGTGGACCAACAGCAATCTCAGGAGGAGCAGGTGAGCGACCTTACCCTTGTTGTCTCTCGCCTGAAGGCGGAGCTAGAGCATGCGGAGGCGAAGCTTCGTGGACTTCAATCCGAGGTCGTCAAGGTCGGCAAGATTACCGAGGAGAAGACCCGGAACTTGCAAGCCCTGCGCCAGGATGATGCCGCCGCTAGGTCCAGCCTGGAAGACCGGGCTCGGAGAGAGGCTGAGGGCAGAGCGCGGGAAGACCACGCGCGAAGGGTCGCCGCCATTAAAGAAGAACTTTCTTCCTTCTCCTTGTTAGATTGAAATTTTAAATCCGAAGCTGTACTTAAACACTTTGTTTGCTTTAGCTTTTGCAACTTCGGTATCAAACAAAACTTTTGTTCCAAATGTGTTGTGTGAATTGTTGCACTTTGTTAGGTTTTCCTTCAGCCTGTGCGTACATCCCTCTTTTTTTTTCTTTTATTGTTGGCCTTTTACTTCCTGTTTTTTTGTGAGGCTTCTCCCTACGCGGGCGAGTTCCCTTCTGATAGGCGAATTCGAGCTATGATCTGCTTGATATTGGCGAGACTATACCGCTGGCATACCCTAGCCGTAGGCGAATTCGAGCCGCAGGTGAATCTGAGTCCTCGTGGGCTTGAGCTGTGGTCAATCTGCCCAAAGGCGAGATGGTCGTGAATCCCAAAGAGAGGACTCGTGCCTGCCAGCTGGTTTTGGCCTTGACAGGCTGTCTTGTGTTTAAGACGGTCTGAATGGCTGCGTGGTTCCCCGTGCCCGATTTGGGTCGTCGGATGATGGACACGTAGCAGGCTTACCCACCGTGTATTGCTCTTTTATATTTGCTAACACAGGTACTGCATTTGATTGTTTTCCTCTTATTTAGGATGGCTCCGCGAGCGAAGGTATCTGATGAGAGAAAGGGCGAGGATGGTGTCCCTTCCTTAGCCCAACTGGAGGAACTGGAGAGTGCCGCTAAGCTGGTGATCGCGCTCGTCGATCAAGGGCGTAGTCCTTTCGCGGATCTGAAGCGTTCTCTTTCGGGTCGCGTCGCCCGTCTCTGCTGCCAGGCGGCGCCAACGGTCGGGGTCAGGTGCAAAGCGAAGCTCGTCGACCAAGAGTGGCTTTTGACCAGGCTGGAGAGCCTGCGACAGGAGGATTTAGAGTCTCGAGTCGAATTCTTCACGGCCTCGACCCGCTGCCGTGCCTTGTGGCAACAGGAGTGTCGTAGGCGGGCCATAGAAGATAAGGAATCTCTTATCGAACGCCTGGGCCTTCAGCATCGCTTGCTTCAATCCGAGGCGGAATCCATCGCCTTTTCCCTTTCTCGGGCACGATCTCGCGCACGGAGGGGGAGTCAACCTTACTTGGTCTGCGCATTCAGAGCGAGACGGTAGAGGGAGATCTTGCCCGGGAGAGGCGGGCTCTTCCAACATTGCTTCGGGAGAACGCCGCTGCTAATGCTTCCCTCGAGGCACAAGTTCGGCGAGAGGCGGAGGAGCAAGCTCAGGCGGCGTATGCAGAGTAATTAGCCGAAATCAGGACTAGGCTCGCGTCCTTTAGTTTCCTAGAATAGGCTCGCAAGCTTGGAATAGACCTTAGATGTCCCGTTCAATGTATTTTGCTTTTTGAATGCAATGTTATGACTCTTTTGGTTGTAAAGTCATAACTTTGTTCAAATGTATTGTCTAGGAACATCTTAATAAAATTTGAAACTTCTTATTGCGCGCATACTCTTTTAATTTGTCATAGTCTGATGTTTCGCATATATGACTATTTGTGACCCCCTTTCATGGGCGAAGTTTCTCGCGTGATGGTGAAGTTGTGCTGGAGGCTAATTTGGAACAGCGTATTTGTAGGGGAGGTCAAATTCGTCTGTTGGCGAGATCACGTCGTAGGTGAAACTCAAACACTGGCGAATTTACACCGCGAGCCGTTGGCGAATCAGTGCCGTGGGCGAAACTTCAGCATCGGCGAGTTTACGTCAGAAGCGGAACCCGCAGTTTGGCGAGTGTCAATTTCAGGCGAATTTTGAGCATTGATAACTTATCTTTCCAACGCAGGTTTTGGAACAGGCGAGTTCATGCCACGCGTCTGCGTGCGACCTCCACTGCTCGCCAGCTAAGGGTGCGGCCCATTAATGGCGAGGCGACAGCACACTTCGCCTCCCGTGCCTCTTCCAATTGGCTTGTTTGGCCTCTCGAGGAAAGTAACTTTCGCTGGTGCTAAGCTCGGTGCATCGAACGACGCCTGAGCCGTCCAATAGCCTGGGAAAACGCCTCTTGGGCGCCGGGCCTTCGGCTATATAACGCCTTCGCCGTTTTAGGGTTTTCTTACGCCCTTGAAGTAGCCTACTTGAGAAAAGAATCGTCACAATCACCATCCTCTTTCCTCCTCTCCTTTACTTATGGCGTCTTCCTCAAACCGTAATGCCTCTGACGGTGCTGGCCGATCCTTTGCTTTTGTTGACGCCGATACGCCGCCGGGCTCTCCTGCACGTTCGGGACGGGGGTCCTCTGCTCCGGACCTGGCTTCGCATCCTGCGTTCGAGATTCTCCGACAGTTGGAGGATCTAGTGCGACGAACCGCCACGGTCATCAGTGAAGGCGCCGGCCGGTGGCAAGATGCGCTTCCCCTCGTGGGAGAGGGTTTGGATGCGGTTCGCCGCGTAGGGTTCCCCCAGCTTGCGACGCGTTGCGAGCGGGAGTTTGGCCACCTGGAGTGGCTGATGCGTCGCCTTGAGGAGTTGGTGCGAGCCGGTCCTCTGGATGCGCCTCCTTTCGCGATGCGTTATATGTTCGAGCGGGAGGAGCTGACCCGACGCATCCAGGCGAAGGATGCCGAGCTGAGGGCCCTGCGCAGGCGGGGAAAGGCGATCCAGGATCGGATGGACGCCTATCTGGACGCCTCCTTCTTCGAAGATGCCGGCTCTTACCGCGGTGAGGCCATGCTGTGTGAACTTCAGCGTGAGCAGCGGCGGCTAGGTCACGTCGCCGGCGAGGTAGAGAGGGAGCTCCAGCGTCTGCGCCAGGAAGAAGAGGACGGGGAGGCCGCTCTTACCAGACTCCAGCAGGATCAGGCGGCCAAAGCCAGGGCTTGGCGTGCGGCGCAGCTGAAGGTGATCAAGGCCAAGATTGCCGACTTTAGCCTGCTCAAGCTGCTGTAGTGCCTCTCCTCTGTATATATATATATATTTTTCTTGTAATCAGCTCGAATGTTCTCGTGTATATAACTTTGAACTGTGTTATTTTGACGAATCAATTGGTGCCTGACTTGCTCTTTTGAACGTAGCATTATGATTCTCTCTCTTTTCTTAACTGGTAAATCATAACTTTGTTCAAATGTATTGTCTTAGAAGCATCTGATGAAGTCTGCGTCTTTCGTTTCTTCTGGATATAACGCTCTTTTGATGCTTCTTTGGCATGGCCCTCGGTGATTTCAGGGGGCACCCGTTGGGCGGAGACTCAACTCCAGCATGTGCCAGTCTAGATGACGGCGAATTCGCTGAGGGAGTCGTATTAAACCGCCGACGGGTTCATTTGTAGGTTAACTTCAGCTATTGGCGGATTCTAACCATAAGCGAAACCTTAGTATAGCGGTTTTGAACCATAGGCGAACCCCAGTATTGGCGGATTCGAATCGTAGGCGAACCTCAGTAGAGCGGATTTGAACCATAGGCGAACCCTAGTATTGGATGAGTTGTGTTGATTATGCTGGCGAGTTTAGCATGCAAACGGGGCCCTCGAAGGGCGAGCCTAAGTGTTTGCCAGCTAAGGCCTAAAACAAGTGTCAACGCTCGTTAACGACGACGTGACAGAACGCCTCACCTATCGGGCTTCATCCGATTGGTTGGCTCGGGTCTCGAGAAGCATGGCCTTAAATGGCGTCGAGTTTTGAGGCACCGTAAGGTATCTGAGCCGCTCGATCATTCGAGGGCGGGGATCTTGACCGTTACTGCTTTAGCTATATCTCCTGTATTCGCCCCTCCTTTAGCAGAGTCCTGACTGCTTCGAGAGAAATTCGCCAGAACAAGATCTCCGAAAAGAAAAGAAGACTTCTCTTCCTCATGGCTTCCTCCTCCGACCACAGTGATTCTGAGGGTGTCGGCTCTTCTGCCACCGTCGCCGACGTTGGCGTTCCGGTTGCTGCTCCCTCGAGCTTGGTACAGGGACCTCCTATCCAGGACCCCATGGCTCACCCCGCTTTCGTACCGCTCCAGCAGTTGGTGGGCTTGGTGCACGGGATCGCTCTCTCGGTCAGCGTGGGTGATGGTCGATATTACGATGCGCTTCCCCTCATGGAAGCGGGTCTGGAGGCGGTCTGCCGAGCGGGCGATATCTCGCTCACTCGACGATGTAAGCGGGAACTGGAGCGCGTGGAGGGGTAGATGTACCGCCTCGAAGAATTGGCTCATAAGGACCTTTCTGACATGCCACCGCCCCCATCGCTGCGCCTCCTGCTCGAACGTGAAGAGCGAGCGAAGCGGATCCAGGCGAAGGAGGCTGAGCTCAGGCACCTCCGAAAGCAGCACCAGACGATACTGAACCGGATGGATGCTTACTTAGATAGAGCTTTCTTTGAGGATGCCGGCTCTCTTTGGGGCGAGGCGAAGCTGCAGGAGCGCTCACGCGAGGCGGGGAGGCTCGGCGAGGCCGCCAGGGAGGTGGAAAGGGCGCTGCAGCTTCTTCGCCAGGAGGAAGAGGACAGCAAGGCGGACTTGGCCAGGCGGCAGCAACAGGAGCAGGAGGAGGCGGGGATCCGCCGTGCGGCGGAGCGAGCCGCGATCAAAGCTAAGATCGGTTCCTTTAGCCTGCTAAAGTTCCTGTAGGGTTTGCGCCGCCTAGGTCTTCACCCCCTTTTTTTTGTTTTGTTGATTTAACTGGTGCTTCAAGCACCATAATTTGAAAACTATGTATGTAAACTCTGGCCCGTGATGGCCTTTAGTTTTATTTCATCTTTCTCGCTTCATGTGCGCAGTTTTCTTTCTTTCGTTTGTGTTGTCTGGCATTTGAGTTGAACTTGACGAACATTTGATCGCCTTGTTTCAGACTTAGTCGTTTTAGGCTTTTGTTCCGCTCTCGCCTGCTCACAGCGTGGGATCGGGTTAACCCCGATTTTCGCGTTGTAGCTCTGATGGAATCAAGAGAGTAAAACTTGGCTTGCAGCAAAGAACAATCGTTCGCTTGCGCGGCCAACTGGAGAACCCAGCTTTGTCTTGTTACTCGGCAAGCTGTCGTTTAAGGATCTGGCAGATATGTCGTCTGCCGACCTGCTCTTGATAGCCGTCGTCGTCTGAATAGACGGCGATAGGTGATAATCAAACCGCCAGGGATGTAGGAATATGACGCTTGATTGTTGTAGGGGCCCTCGCGTGGTAGGCCGCTACCCATCAGTTACCCTAGAGGAATGTTAGGGTAGCTGGAATAGGCCAAATAGTTCAGGGACGTAGGAGTGTGACTATTGACAGAAGTAATAACACGTCGCGTGGTAGGCTATTACTTAGGCTAGGTTACTCATAAGAATAACGGCGCCAATCATCAGAGGTGAGCGTTAACTTGATGGGGTTTTGTCACGATTGGAGCGACTGTGGGGGACCCACCATTCTTCTGAAGAGGATTGGCAGGTAGATTTTGTCAGAGGTTTAATGTTAACATGACGAGGACTGTCGTGATTGGAACGACTTTTGGTGGATTCGCCATCCTTTGGAAGAGAATTGGGTTTGTCGTGATGTGAACGACTTAGTGGATCCGCCACCCCATTGGAGGGGGCAGACGAATTGAATTGGGTTTGTCGTGATGTGAACGACTTAATGGATCCGCCACCCCATTGGAGGAGGCAGGCGAATTGAATTAGGTTTGTCGTGATGTGAACGACTTAGTGGATCCTCCACCCCATTAGAGGGGGCAGGCGAATTGAATTGTGCTGGGCTTTCGCCAGAGCAGGTAAAGTAGGAACAGTTTAGCCTCGTGTACCAGTTGGAGGGTGTTGAGGACCAGTTTAGACTCATGTACTCATGGGAGTTGGTGGAGAAGACTTAGGGGTAGTACTTCTTCAGATATTTGCCGTTGATAGGCATCATGATCTTGTCGCCATTTGGTCTGACAAGGCGGTAAGCTCCATTCGAATAGATTGTTTCTATCACGAATGGGCCTTCCCATTTGGATTGGAATTTACCTTTCTTCTTGGAAGTGAGAATCATCGGTCGGCGAACGGCCAGCACCAGCTCCCCTTCTTTGAAGGCTCGGCGTCTGACCTTCTTGTCGAAAGCCTTAGCCATCCGGGCTTGGTAGAACTCGATGTGTTGTTGAGCTTCTAACCGTTTGTCATCTAACGCCTCGAGCTCGGCGAGTCGTTGTCGGTGGTTGTCTTCCACTGTCATTCCCATTGCTAAGGCGACGCGAAGGGACGGGATCTGAATTTCCAATGGTAGTACCGCTTCACAGCCGTATACCAGTGAATAGGGCGTGTGGCCAGTCGGTGTGCGAACCGTTGTGCGATACGCCCACAAGCTCTCACCAAGTTTTTCATTCCAGTCGCGTTTGCTGGTTGAAGTTAGCTTGGTCAAGATCTTGATAATTGTTTTGTTGAAGGCCTCGGCCAGGCTGTTTGCTGACGGGTTATAGGCCGTGGAAGAGAGGTTCTGTATTCGGAACTTGTCGCAGAACCTGGTGAATGCGTGGCTGACAAATTGCGTGCCGTTGTCATGGATGATACGTCGGGGTATGCCGTATCGGTAGATGACATGGTGCTTGATGAATTTCACCACATCGTTAGTCTTGACTTCTCTTAAAGGGATTGCCTCTGCCCATTTAGAAAAGTAGTCCGTGATCGCGAGGATGAAGCGATGACCCTTTGCCGATGGCGGGGATATTGGGCCAACTATGTCCATTCCCCATGCTTCGAAGGGCCATGAAGCCTTTGTCGGGTGCAGATCTTCGGGTGGCTGATGCATGTAGTTGGCGTGAATCTGGCACTCATGGTAGCGCTTTGCGTAGGTAACGGCGTCGTGAACCATCCCAGGCCAGAAGTAGCCTATTCGTCGTAGGCGATCCCAGAGTTTGGGTCCGGGCTGGTGAGCTCCGCACATGCCATCGTGGGCCTCGCGTAGAGCCTCTTGGGCTTCCGCTTTTGAGAGGCACCGAAGCAACAAACCGTCGTATGATTTTCGATACAGCGTTTTGGTGGTTGAATCGTAGTAGAATCTCGTAGCCCGTCTCCGGACGGACTCTCGTTCTTTTGCATCTTCGGGTAATACGCCGTATAGGACGTAATCGATGATCGGGAGGCGCCAATCCTCAGCGTTGGGCTGATCTGAGACTTGACAGGTGGCGTTCTCTTCTGGAGCGTCCTTCAGTCGAAAGAGCTTTCTGCTCGCCACCGTGACCCATTGGGTTGTCCCGAGTGGTTGGGCCAAGTTGGCCGCCAGGGAAGCGAGGGCGTCCGCATGCGTGTTCTTGGAACGTAGCACGTGCTCAATGTGGAAACTCTCGAACGATCCCACCAGCCGGACAGCCGCCTTGTGGAGTGGGATTAAATCCTCGTTTTTGACTTCGTATTCGCCAGTCATCTGCTTGACGATGAGCTGGGAATCACCGTAAGTCTCAAGATGCCTAATCCCTAGCTCTTTTGCTAGCTCGAGCCCGATGAGTAGGGCATTGTATTCTGCCACATTGTTGGTGCAGGGCTCGGTCAAGGAGAAGGCTCGGGGCAGCACGTGGTTGTGTGGAGAAGTGAAGACCACCCCAACTCCAGCGATGATAGATCCGTCCACTGCTGCGCGAGACACGCCATCAAAGAACATACACCATAACTCCGGTAACGCGGTCACGTTGACTTCGAGTGGTTCGTCCGGAGCGGACCGACGCCTCCTTGGTGACGGGTGTTATCGAGGGTCGTTTGGCGACCCACCTAGTATGCCCTCCCCTCGCATTCTCGATTTGGGACTTGGCCTCGAGAGTGTTTGGGATGGTTTTCCCCGCCGGGATTTGGGTAGAGCCTTCTGGCGCAGGAGCTTTAACCGTCTGAGGTCGGCTCCTTAGCACAGCTCTATGGCGTTTGCGGGACGCTTCGTCACCGGAAGAGGAGGAAGACAAGTACTCTTCGTACTTGGCCTGGTCGAACTCGATTTCTAGGGACTCCACTGTCGTCCCAACAACAACCTCGTCGAACTGAGCTACCACCATTTCGTTTGAAGAAACAGCTTCTCCCACTGTGGTCGCCATCTTCTGTAGGTGTAAATTCGTGATTTTCCCGGAAATGGGGGATTTCGCTTGTATTTATAAGAAAGCTTATTACAAACTAAATCAATCTGAATTACGACAGAAGCAGAGGGAATGCCCTCTTTGTTTAGTGTGGGGACTTTAAGGTAGCTACAGGATGCTTCGCTCGGTGCTTGCGCCGAGTCTGCTTCCCTTGGACGGTTCGACCGAGGTTGCTGGAGAGCTTCAGTACTTAGTAGAAGCTCAGAGCGAAGGAGTTCGAATCCGCTGGCTCGTTAGCGATCGGAGCTCGGAACGAGGAGACGGTGCTGCGGTGTAGGAGTATGTAGAGAGCTCGTCGTCGATCCTCTTCCTTTGATCAATCTCTCAGTTGATGAATCGAGCTATTGATCTCTTGGCCGATCGATCGATTTTTGTTTTTGATTTGATCTTTCGATCTCTTCTAAGGTTGCTGAGAGAAGCTCTTAAAAGGGTAGTGAGAGACAGTTTGGCTGCTCCTTGAACTATGGGATGTGACCATACACTGTTCAAAGACATCCTACTGTCCCTCTGTACAACAAGCGGTCATTGGTGAAACTGCACGTCGTGTCACGTCGTGTAGGAGTGGGAAAACCCCTCTTCGTACTTGTGACAGCGGCTGCCCGACGCTCAAGTGGGTCTGGCCAGTCCTTTGAGCGCCGGTGGCTCTGACCATTTGCTTGGGGTGAGGTAAGGTGCATTTATGTGGACGCAGATGGCTCTGGCAACCGTCCGCTCACTTGTGCGACGAGGTACCGAGTGACCCTCCGGCGGTCCTGGGGCGTTGTGCCCCTCTCCTCTCCCTATGTCTGAATAGGGGTGGGAGAATGGACGTCTCGCGTCTGAGCTAGCTCCATATAGCTTGCAGCGCGCCGACGGCTTCGGCTCTTCCTTTTGATGGGTGAGGTGACCCGCATTTATGAGTATGCAGGCCGGACCGACGCATGTCTCGTTCGCTTGAATCGAGGGCGGCCGCCTGACGGGCCTGAGACACTGTGATCCTTCTCTCGCATCGCGGGAAGCAGGGGAGGCTTGTCCCTGAAAACCCGGCCTTCGATTCACGTAGGCAGACGTGGCTCCCTGTAAGTGACTTCGGCGATTGAGGGCGGATTTTTGGTATTTCCCTTGCGGGCGGATTTAGTTGGTGAGGGCGGATTCGCCTCGCTGGCGAGCCCATGTGATTCGGCGTGCGCGGCCAACGTGGGGCTCGTGTGTCAGCGGACCCATCCCGTGACCACAGTAGATCCTTATCTTAAGCGCGGGTGGTCTTGGGCGAATTTATTCGTTAACCCGCTGTGGCAATTTTTACCGCCTACAAACCCGTGAATCCAAGGGTTAACAATTCCTCATAGATAGGCGGAACAAAGCTATTCCGGCTTCTCACGCGAGAGTAGGCGGTGGAATTTTGTCAAACTGGATCTCGACAGCTCATTATCTCTCTTTAGCTTTTGAAATAATGCGAAAATGATAATTTATTTTTATTTATCTTATGAACAATGATTTATTGAATAATACCGAATTGACATTTTAGCGTTAATTCAAAAAAAATCTTTATCCCTCGTGTCTCAACTAAATTACATATTAGCGCTTCAAATATTTGAAATTGCTCAGGAGATAAATAACGCAAAAAAAAGATATTAATAAGGCAATTAGTTATAAATTTTCAGTAAGGGTGAAAGTGGTATTTTTAAAAAAAATAATGAGATTAATCTCCTTATCCCTTCTTCATTTGCCAAACACAAAAGACTTAACCCTTTGTCTTAACTAGTGAATCCAAATGGAATTAGAATATTTTTAACCCTTCACAATGGATTATGACTCCAGAATCTAGATGATTCCCTTTGCGGGATTAATTAGCCGAGAAGGTTTCACATTCCTAGCTTCATATAGTATGACTAATTACCATGACTAACACAACAAACCTGGTAATTTTTTACCAATATTAGAACATTTAAATAACTTTCCAGAACAAACTCAATCAATTTCCAAAGAAATTGTTCACTAGCCTAACCAATAAATATTTCCTTACAACTATACATGTGTGTGAGATTCTTGAGATCGGGGTGCCCTTCAATGAATTTTCTATGGTTCAGAGAAATGAACCTGCTCATGCAATATATGTTTGCATCATGATCTCAAGACCCACAATCTGATCCTACTTTCTGGAAGAAATGTGATAGTTTCAAGGCTTAACATGTAAATGCAGGTATCTAAAGGAGAGCGCTCTGTATCGAGCTTTAAGTGCATTAGCTACGTACGCAGTCAGGTATGTTTCAAGAAACTTAGCATGATAATCAATTTTCATCGTTTATGATATCGACACTTAAATATGCAGGCTCATCTGATCCTCCCCGAAAATTTGACGCACGAGGATCATGTGAAAACGGTGAAGGAATTGAGGAAAAGAATTAAGAAAAATGTGAAAAATAAACAAGACAGACTCCACCACACCCTGGTGTGGTGTTTGCCACACCCAGGTGGCAGAATCTGCCCTGTTTGTTATGGGTGCGGTATCTGCCACACCCTGGTGTGACAGAATCTGCCTTGTTTGCCATGAGTGTGGTGTGTGCCACACCAGGGTGTGACAGACTCGTTTTTAGAATCCTAATCCGTTTGGGATTGTGTTTTGTTATAAATAGAGACACATTATTAGGGTTTCTTTGGGTTTGATTGGTGAGTGTTGGGGGGATATTTGGAGCACAGAAAAGATGTATTTTTCTGAGCTATTTGTTTAGGGTTTTATTTGAAGAGATTAAGAGTTTTGTTGGTGAGATTAGTTGGTTGCTTTGAGTGACTTGTAATCTCAGTTTGTACTTTCTTTCTATATTAGTGAAAACCCCATCCTCTTCTTGCCCCGTAGACGTAGGCAACTTACCGAACCACATTAAACTTTTGTGTTTGAGTTTGTGCCATTATTTTGAATTGTTTTGGCTTTCTCTCTCGGTGTTTGTGTTTGTTCCGCCGCGCTCAACAAGTATTTGGGTCATCTTAGTCATAGGTTGCCGATTGCTATGTTTGATTTTGGATCTGGTGGAGTTGATTCAGATATTGGGTTGCGTCAGATGTTTGGTTGTCCAGCACTTGGTCACATCTAGGATGTGAAATTTGATCTGATTGTACGTTTGGGATTCAGAGACTCGTTTGGTTATCAGTTAAGAGACTCTGATTTTGTTCTGAGCAGGTATGTCACTTTTGACTCTCGGTAGGTAGAGAGTGTTGATCAGATCATTGGGATATCGTAGCAGATGGAGTGTGATGCCACTCCACATTAGGTGGAGATTACTCCACATACTCCAGATCATTCTGCACGTTTGAGATTCCAGCTGAGGTGACACAGTTAGGGGATCATTTGAATTTGGGTGTAGATGATGAGTTGGTTGATTCGAATGTAGCTGGTAGATATGATTTGGATAAGGCCATTGGTTCACCTCAGGTGGAGGTGTTTGATTTGTTTCACTTTGGGGCCATTGGGAGCGTCATGAGTTGCAGATCTGTTGGTGAAGAGTTGAGAACTTTTCTATTTGATTGAGGGCCTTTGGAGGCCATTTGGGGGAACTACGTGAAAGCTTGATTCCTTGGGCAAGAGGATACGTAGACAGTCATTTTATGATGCAGCTAATTTGATGGATAGATACCGATGTTTAGAGAGTTTGTTCGCATTCTCATTTGGGTCTTGACTTGTTGTGGATTGAGTCCGTTGTTGTGATTTCGTTTCACTTCGTATTGGACGCAACAAGTGGGACATTTGTTTTGGTTGGTGTCGGCTCAGTTTTGGGAAAACTTCACCGATGCGAAGAATTGTGAAAACGGCGAAGGAATTGAGGAAAAGAATTGAGAAAAACGTGAAAAATAAGCAAGACAGACTCCACCACACCCTAGTGTGGTGTCTGCCACACACAGGTGACAGAATCTGCTCTGTTTGCCATGGGTGTGGTGTCTACCATAACCTGGTGTGGCAGAATCTGCCATGTTTGCCATGGGTGTGGTGTGTGCCACACCAGGGTGTGGCAGACTCGTTTTTAGAATCCTAATCTGTTTGGGATTGTGTTTTTTTATAAATAGAGACACGTTTTTAGGGTTTCTTTGTCTTTGATTGGTGATTGTTGGGGGGATATTTGGAGCACAGAGAAGATGTATTTTTCTGAGCTATTTGTTTAGGGTTTTATTTAGAGAGATTAAGAGTTTTGTTGGTGAGATTAGTTGATTGCTTTGAGTGATTTGTAATCTCAGTTTGTAATCTATTTCTCTATTAGTGAAAACCCCATCCTCTTCTTGCCCCGTGGACGTAGGCAACTTGCCGAACCACGTTAAACTTTTGTGTTTGAGTTTGTACTGTTATTTTGAATTGTTTTGGCTTTCTCTCTCGATGTTTGTGTTTGTTCCGCCGCGCTCAACAGATCAAAGTTAAGCCTAGATGCAACCATGGACCACCTAATAAAGCTTGCTGGAATCCCCGATGATGAAATGTCTGCTTTAGAATGGCAACTGGCTCCTACATATGCCAGCTTACTTTCCATTGGTGATGGTGGAAAGGTAAATTTCATCAGTTCGAGAATTGAGAGGTCATTGATTTTTTGAAGAAAGTATATACAACGATGACATCACGCGAAAAAAACTAGCAGTTTTTTGTGAACAGTCGAATAGCAGTTAGATAAGTACTTCCAATCTGCAATTGCCAGCGATAATCTATAAGTGAGGTTGGAGTACAGAGTTGTAACATTTAACCTTCACCACAACTTCATAGTAATCTGTAGTGCGGTAGGCGGGGTCTTTAGCATGATATCTTAGCAAATCTAGGTTCAACTTCAATTTCCCAACAGCAACAAAAACATATAGCGGGTTTGAAAAGAAAGATACTGCTGGGCGCTCAAAATCCATAACAAGTGGATAACTTCCATCTCTGTCTGAATTTGTTTTCGGACGAATAGGTGGAGTCTTCAACGGCGAGGCGCCATGCAAAATTAACATTGCGGGATGAAAAATCCAAATTGATTCGGTATTGTTATTTTGAATGTAAACACTTCGATTCGAAGTTGCCTTATCGCACGCTGCACGCTAAGACGTCCTCTTGATCCTAGGAGGGTAAAGGGCTGTTCAGCTTGATGTTATTTATTGAACAATGCCTGTGAAAGCATCATGTACTTAAGTTCTAGTTCTTCAAATGTGGGGAACTTCATAGACTGTACAGAGCAAAAACTTGAGTTAATTGTGCAGATGCATAAAAATTTCTGAACTGAGAAGATCCGATTCAAGTCCAATCATCATCATTCTGACATTTACCCACTTTGTTATGCAGGTTTGGAGAAATCTGCAAATAAAATAAATGTGAGGGGTCTGTAGGCAAAAATGACCTTATTTCTGGGCCCAGACGGTAGTCACAAAGCTATTATCCCTACATCGTAATTGGACGGTCAAGATTACATCTCTGCAGTTAAATCCACATCTGATCGTATCATATAAAAAAAACCCTAATCTCGCAGTCCAGCTCTCAACGCCGCGCTTCTCCTCCAAAAACCCTAGATTTCACGAAGCTAGGGCTAAGCTTCTTTGAATCCAGCGGCCATGGCGAGTGATCGAAACCCTAGACACTCTAATCTGACGTCATCTTCTTATTGCTTTGATCCGTCTCAGATCTGATCATGTAATTTTTTGTTTGCAGACGTTTAAGCGAAGGAATGGAGGAAGGAACAAGCACGGACGCGGACACGTCAACTTCATCCGCTGCTCCAACTGCGGAAAGTTGAGAGGTTCGGGAACCTCGATTGGACCTCAAATTGCTATTCCTGGCCATAGTTGAGGTTATCGAGTCCTGAGAACAGGAAAATTGGAACAAACAAGAAAGAATTGAGGGAGGAAGAAGAACAGGATTCAGAATTTAGGAGAAGAAAAAGATTCTTATTCATTCATAATCTTCTTGATCTTTACAACTCTCCTTTACACAATTTCCAGTTGAGCTTATCTGGTGCACGTGCACGTACAGTGTTTGTGCAAACCAACTAACAGACTAACTGAATTGAAATAACAACTAACTAACTAATCATTTATTACACATAAGTCCCGGAACTAAGCACTCATGTCCAATAACCCTGGTCTTTTACACATTAACCCCGTATCAGTTCAATGCTTAACATATCAGTCCATCTTTGTTCAATCCTTAGCTTCAGCTCCTGCAATCCAAATCTTCAGCCCTGATAGACATTTCCTTGGGTTCCCAGCTCTCGTCTTCAGCATCACAGCTCCTGTCTTCAGTCTCCATCGATTGGTTTACTTCCTGTTGAGTTCCTTGTATTCCAGCAGCACCTGACAAATCCCTCCCACTTAAATTGGACCTTGTCTCAAGGTCAAAAGAAGGAAATTTCTTAACTAGGTCCCAATATGATTCCCAGGTGGAGTCCAAAGTACTACGTTGCTTCCATTTAATGAGAACTTCAGATACCAACCTATTTCCTTTGATAATTGACCTCCTATCCAAAATTGCTTCAGGTTCATCAACAATTTCTGTTACATAATTGAGAATATCAACCTGGACAACAACATCATTGCCAATCCTTTTCTTCAATTGTGACACATGAAAAACTGGATGAATTTTTGCCTGATCGGGTAAACCCAGTTTATAGGCTACTTCACCAATTTTCTCTAGGATTTGGTATGGTCCATAAAACTTTGGAGAGAGCTTGTGGGTTTTGTATGAAGATACACTAATTTGTCTATATGGCTGTAGCTTAAGGAAAACCCATTCTCCCACCTCAAAACTTCTGTAACTCCTATGTTTGTCAGCATATCTTTTCATTTGTTCAGCTGTATTCTTCAGACTATCTTTAATGAACTGTAAGGCTATATCTCTTGAGAAAATGACTTCATCCACTGCCTCAACCCTGCAGCTCTTAGGGACATATGAAAGCAAGGAAGGAGGAGGCCTGCCATATACTACTTCAAAAGGAGTAGAGTGTAGAGATTTTCCATGTAGTATTATACCAAAATTCAGCCAATGTTAACCACTTACTCCATTCTTTGGGTTTGTGAGAACAAAAACAGCTTAAGTAGCTTTTCAGATTTTTGTTAGTAATTTCAGTTTGTCCATCAGTTTGTGGGTGATATGCTGTACTAAATTTCAGTTGGCTTCCTTGTAATTTAAATAGTTCTCTCCAAAATAGACTTGTAAACATGGAGTCTCTGTCACTGACAATAGATTTTGGTATCCCATGCAACTTGAATACCCCTTCAAAGAAGACCTGAGCAACTATCTGAGCAGTGTAAGGATGTGAAAGAGGAAAGAAATGAGCATATTTGGATAACCTGTCAACTACTACAAAGATAACAGTTTTGTCCCCACTTTTAGATAGATGAGTAATAAAATCCATGGAGATATCTTCCCAAACATAATCTGAAATAGGAAGTGACTGTAGAAGTCCTGGAGATGCTACATTTTCTCCCTTAGATCTTTGACAAACATCACAAGCTTGCACATATCTCTGAACATCTTTCTTCATCCCCTTCCAATAGAAAGATCTCCTCAGTCTATGTAAAGTCCTGACAATTCCAGAATGACCTGCTATAGGGCTGTCATGATGTTCTTTAAGCTAGGATGTTTTAATATTTTGAGCTGTAGGACTAATCAGGAATTTCCCTTTATAATAATACAACCCTTCCTTCTTATGATATTTGTTATCATCCAACTGTCCCTTGTATAATTTGGTATCCAGTTCTGAAAAATACTCATCTGTGGAGTACATATGTCTGATTTCTTCCAACCAATCATTGTTGAGGGTGGTAATGGCTGAGGCTTCAACTTTTTGAGGTGAGGTATCTTCCTCAGTTTCCTGTATTCTGGATAATCCATCAACTGCTTTATTTAGCCTTCCTGGCTTATATTCTACCTTGTAGTCATAACCATGGAGCTTAGCAAGCCATTTATTCTGGATTCCAGTGTGAATTCTCTGCTCAAGTAGATACTTTAGACTTTGATGGTCAGTCCTAATCACAAAACTTCTTCCCAAGAGGTACTGTTGTCATCTCTTTGTAGACATGATGAGGGCTAAAAGCTCCTTCTCATAGGTTGACAGTGTAATGTTTCTACCCTTCAATGCAGAGCTAAAATAGGAAATAAGTCTCTCATTTTGCATCAATACTGCACCAACCCCTGAACCTGAAGCATCACACTCAATAATAAAAGTTAGGTTAAAATCTGGCATTGCTAAGACTGGTGGATGGGTTAAAGAGTTCTTTAAGGCTTCAAAAGCTTTCTCAGCATTTTCCCCCCAACCAAAGGCTCCTTTCTTCAACAACTGTGTCAATGGCTGAGCTATGAATCCAAAATTCTTGATGAATTTCCTGTAGTACCCTGCTAATCCTAGGAAACCTCTCAACCCTTTCAGTGTTTTAGGTCTTGGCCAATCAATAATAGCTTCAATTTTCCTTGGATCCACACCAACTCCATCCTGAGATACAATATGACCCAAATATTCCACTTGTGTTTGTCCAAAACTGCATTTAGACATTTTGGCCACTAGCTTATGATTCCTCATTATCTGGAATACCTGCCTTAGATGAGACAAGTGATCATGCCACCATTTACTGTAAATCAATATGTCATCAAAGAAGACCAAAATAAACTTCATGAGTAGGTCTTTAAAAATGGTATTCATAAGGGCTTGAAAAGTTGAAGGAGCATTAGTAAGTCCAAAGGACATTACCAAAAATTCATAGTGGCCACTGTGTGTCCTAAAGGCAGTTTTAGGAATATCTGATTCATACATCCTTATTTGATGATAATCAGATTTTAAGTCCAGTTTAGTAAAATATTTTGTGCCATGTAGCTCATCTAATAGCTCATCTATAACAGGGATAGGAAATTTATCTTTGACTGTGGACTGGTTTAAAGATCTATAATCAATGCACATTCTCCAATTCCCATCGGATTTTTTTACCATGACCACAGGTGAAGAAAAATGGCTATTACTAGGCCTGATAATTCCCTTCTTAAGCATTTCCTCCACCTGTTTTTCAATTTCATCTTTCAGGAAATGTGCATGTCTGTATGGTCTGATGCAAATGGGCTTTGTTCCACCTTCCAGTGGGATCTTGTGATCAATACTTCCATTTGGAGGAAGATGGGGCAACTCCTGAAAGACAATTTGAAACTCTTTTACCAAGTTTAACAAATCTGGAGGCAGTTCTTCAGGTATTTCCTCTGTTGTGCATGTTTTGAGGTCCACACTACATAACTGAATTAAAAATCCCTGTTTTTGTTCTCTGAATGTCTTAGAAATAGCCTTGCTATCAACCAGCTGCAATTCTTCTGGAAGTACCCCCTGTAAGGTTCTTTTAGCTCCATCACTTAAGAATGTGACCTGTAGCTTCTTAAAATTCAAAGTAATATCTTCAAGGTTCTTCATCCAATCAGCTCCTAGCACAATTTGACTACCTCCCATGGGCATTACTAGCAAATCAACCTGAATTTTTACCCCTTGACATTCTAGGGATACTTCCTGGCAAACTCCCCCACCTTTAATCAATTCTCCACTAGCAACTAGGACATCAAAACTATTAGATTCAGTTACTACTAGGCCCAGTTTTTTTACCAGTTTAGAATTTATAAAGTTGTGGGTTGATCCAGAGTCTATTAGGATGCTAACAGCCTGATTCTTGTAATACCCCACAACCCTGATGGTATGGGAGGCATTCACACCACTGAGTGCTTGCACTGAAATAGAAGGTGCTCCCTTCACCAAACTCTCAGCCAGCTCTATGGTTATGTCCTCTTCTTCTGCATTAATCTCAACTTCATTCTCCTCTGAATTCCCCCTTAAAATGCCTTCTAAAAGAAACATTTGCTTTCTCTTGCACTGATGACCTCTAAACCACTTCTCATCACAGGTAAAACATAAGTTCTGGCTTCTTCTTTTTTGTATATCTTCAGGAGTTAGTCTCTTGAATTGAGAAGGAGGTTTGGGGTTTTCTCTAACAGAAGAATAAGGTGATGAATTAGTTGGTAACACTCCTGTATTTGAAGTGTTCCAATTCCCCTTAGATTTTTTTTTCATTTTTGAGCCTATCCTCAAACAGTTTGGCTAATGATATTGCTTCTTTTAATGAAGATGGTCTTGAGGCAGTGACTTCATATCTCAATTCTTCTTTAAGTCCTCCTATGAATTTCTCCAAGATATGCCTCCTAGAAGGTTGATCATCTAGTAAGCTCAAAGTTTGCTCAAACTTCCCTAAATAATCCCGTACTGTATTAGTCTGTTTCAGGGTTGAAAAAGCATCATAGGGTCTTGAAAGTTCACTTGGCCCAAACCTGATAATAATTTCTTCTTTAAAAATTTCCCAATGACAGAATTCCTCAAGATTCCTAGCTAGCCATCTATACCATTGCAATGCTTCTTCTCTTAAGTAGAAAGAACAGACCTTAACCCATTCATCACTCTTGATGTCATAATACTCAAATATTTGTTCAATTTGCTCTAGCCAAGCTATGACATTTTCATTTCCAGAAAAAGAGGGAAAATCTAAACGAAGTGATTTGGGTTGAACCAACTTTTGATTACTGAAGAAAGAATTCTTATGAGAAACATTACCAAAATTGTAAACTGGTTGCCGTTCTCCATTGGAATCCACCCCTCTAGTTGGTTGAAAAGCTCTGGGTGTCTGTTCTGGATCTTGCCTGTTCACTCCTCTGAAGCCTGGACCCAAAAGACTTGTATCATTCCTTGGTTCTAAGCTTGACATCCTCCGTTCATCTCTAGCTCCTGATCTTGGAATTTCTTGACCTGGCTCCTTTGATTGCTTGAGTTCTTGGACAAGATTTTGGAACTGAGAGGTTAATTGAGTAGTGAGTTGGGAAGATAATTCCTTCATTCTTGCAGATAGCTGGCGAGTGAAGAAACCTTGCTGAACAATAGCTTCCTCAACTTTAACCAGTCTCTCTTCTGGAGTTGCTTTTTCCTGAACCACTTCCTTAGGATCGGTCATGGCGTCGTCAGCAGCAACTTCAGATTCCAGCAGGATTTGCTCTGATACCAATTGAGAGGTTCGGGAACCTCGATTGGACCTCAAATTGCTATTCCTGGCCATAGTTGAGGTTATCGAGTCCTGAGAACAGGAAAATTGGAACAAACAAGAAAGAATTGAGGGAGGAAGAAGAACATGATTCAGAATTTAGGAGAAGAAAAAGATTCTTATTCATTCATAATCTTCTTGATCTTTACAACTCTCCTTTATACAATTTCCAGCTGAGCTTATCTGGTGCACGTGCACGTACAGTGTTTGTGCAAACCAACTAACAGACTAACTGAATTGAAATAACAACTAACTAACTAATCATTTATTACACATAAGTCCTGGAACTAAGCACTCATGTCCAATAACCCTGGTCTTTTACACATTAACCCCGTATCAGTTCAATGCTTAACATATCAGTCCATCTTTGTTCAATCCTTAGCTTCAGCTCCTGCAATCCAAATCTTCAGCCCTGATAGACATTTCCTTGGGTTCCCAGCTCTCGTCTTCAGCATCACAGCTCCTGTCTTCAGTCTCCATCGATTGGTTTACTTCCTGTTGAGTTCCATGTATTCCAGCAACACCTGACAAAAGTGTTGCCCTAAGGTATTCTTGGTCGAGGATCAACATCTAAACCCTAGATTTTGATGCAGTTTTCATTCAGATTTATAGGAGGAACTTAGATCTATAGAAATTAGATCGAATATGATACCGAGATGTTCATGTTCGAGTTCGAATTTGGATATTCATACATAACCTTATTCGAGCATTTATTGGAGATTGGAACATATTTATTTGATTAATATTCTATATATTTTGTTAATACTAAGTTATCTGTTCAAGAGGGCACTTTTATTTGGCCAAAGA
This sequence comes from Asparagus kiusianus, assembly GCA_022839385.1. Classification (NCBI taxonomy): domain Eukaryota; kingdom Viridiplantae; phylum Streptophyta; class Magnoliopsida; order Asparagales; family Asparagaceae; genus Asparagus; species Asparagus kiusianus. The sequence goes on along the minus strand of BQKN01060445.1, from coordinate 47,980 downwards.
GATAATTTCATTTTTTTTAAGAATTAGATTTCAAGGAATACTTAACCTCATATGAAAATTATTACTGTATACTTGTATGAAAATTATTACTGTATAGTTATGATGTATACATGTGCTAGTTGAATATTTGGTTAGGAAAAATCGATTTGGGACTCTTAAATATGTGAATATTAATGTAGAATCTGATTTAAAGGTAAGTAAGAAATATAACATCGTGCGCGTAACAATGCATGCAATATATGATCATATTGACAAATTTTAAATCAGTATTTCATTAGAAAAATGAATTGAATATGTAAATGTTCATATATGATTCATTCATTATCCATATTCTAAATATTATTTGATTTCTATATTGAATTAAATGATCTTTTGAATTATTTGAACAAATAATTAGACTTAATAATTGAACAATTTGAAAATCATTTAATCATCAACTTCCACCCCCAATTCGAACATTCTGTCGTGCGAATTTATCTATTTAGGTTAGGTACTAGTTCTTTTCCTTTTTATTGTCTTTTTCTTTTTTTTTTCTGTTCCAGAACTGATACCCATGTTCTTCAGGCAATTAGTTAATTTTCTGGTGCCTATGTTGAGTGCTTATTCTCTACGATATTCGTTTCTCTTCAGCAACTGTAAATTTATTCAATTTTTTTTTTCTATTTCTTTAAGGACAAGGCTATTAAGAGGTTCCTTGTGAGGAACATTGTGGAGCAGGCTGCTGTGAGAGATGTGCAGGAAGCCTGTGTCTATGATGGTAATTTTGATATTTCCTTTTGATTTCTTTGATGAATGCGTTTTGCTTGGAAATTTCTTTTAATAGGTAAAAAAAAATATTTTTCAGGGTACACTCTTCCTAAGCTGTATGCTAAGATGCAGTATTGTGTCTCCTGTGCGATCCACTCCCATGTGGTGAGGGTGAGGTCCCGCACCAACAGGAGGAACCGTGAGCCTCCACAGCGCTTCAGACGCAGGGTAAATTTCCTTTCTTCTATTTTGTTTAGCATTTCAAGTTTGTTGCTCATGCTTTCTTTGTCATAGTTGGCAATTATCATTTTTCTTTTGATCCATCATACAAGATTGTTTGTTTACAAACATTTATTGCTAGTGATACAATAGTATCTGGTGATGTTCTACAATCATTTTGCCACTTAATTTATGAAATCTTGCATGTATATTTCTCTTGGTATGTTTTTTATGTACTTGTTAAGTATTATTTTAGGGTGTATTTAGTTTGTATTAATAGTTTGTAGTGCCATCATATGTTTTTTGTTTGTCACACCATATGATACTCTATTTGCCAAATATATAAACTACCTTTGCCATGATATGCACCTACCTTATTAACTAGGGTTAGTGTTTAACTAGGGTTAGTGTTTAGATATGCTAGGTTTTACGTCAAAATTACAGCTGCATTCTTATTTATGGGTTGTTTTTCTTAGCTAGAAGGTGTATTTTCCATGAAATAACTGTTCTTGAGTTCTCCCATTGTTTAATCTTTTGTTTAACAAATCTCTCAATTCACAAAATTTCCCTCTCTTTGGCAACATTTAATATTGCAAGCAGATTTCCAAAATGCTTGTCATTCTTAATAAGTTCACAAACCGCATACTTGTAGCTTTTAGCACAAAAAAAACCATCTAGCTTTCTATTAGTCTCAAGAATTCAAACTTCACCTTTAGTTGTTTCTTGCTTTAGTCATATATTTATCCTCTAAGAAGCCTTGGCTACAACTGTTATCCTATGCTGATCCTTTAATTCCTTGCATGCTAGTTCTGTTGAGTTTGACCATGGTAACATAAGAAGTATGAAGTCCCTCCAGCAAAGAAAATTTGAAAGATTTTGCATCTTCTCTTTCAAGCTATATTCTCACTTTTTCTCGCCTAAAGATGAATGGTTTGTTCTAGATTATTATGTCAAGTATATACAAACTCTGATTTAATCCTCTATCTTATTTTCTGTCATCGGTGAAGTTTTTGTTCTTCCAAGAAAAAAGTGAAAAGGTATGTGTTTGTTACAGGCAGTGCATAACTTTATTTGTACCTATGAAGCGGCTATCACTACTTGGATTTTAGCAACCAGATCCATTTGTTTCTTCATATATAGTTTATGACCTATGAATGTGGGAGAATGCTGTCAAGTTTTAAGATAATACACCTGTAGCTTTGTAGTAAGTGCACCATCAAAGTATGAGTTTTCACATTATAAACTCAACTGGTGGAATGCAATACACTGATCCATCTTTAGAGAAATGAAGTCGCACTATTAAATGCCATCTTCGCACTTTATGTTCAGCTAGAAAGTCATGTATACAGTTTTCTTAAACTGACATGTCTAGTGTATTCTAGGCCTTGGTAAACTCTATCTCACATTTTTGAATCTAGGAATTACAATAGCATTGTAATTTATTTATGTGATATTACCCTCATTCCTCATAAATTTAAGGTTGTGATTGAAGTGTCACCAAGTATCTGAGCTTCAAAGTTTTAGAATTCAAATAATTCAAAAATATCCTAGTGCAACCATGCAGCGTTCTACAAAATACAGTAATCATGATTATTATTAGGGAATGATGTGTATGAAGTGGTGGTTTATTTTACTAAATGAGCTACCAAGAGATGGAGTAGTGAGGTCTACATCTTTTGATGTGACTAGCAACGTGGGCCTCACCGCATGGCTATTCTTGATAGCTCTACCTCATACACATTATTTCCTTATTATTATTATTATTATTATTTAGGGGGTGGGGTGCTGTATGTGTTGGTTCTTGATGTATGCTGGTAATTTTACATGCGAAGCCATTATGAATTTCACATGCTGTAGGATACCATGAAATTTTCACTTGTACAGTTTTGGGAAAATTTTCCTAGTTACATTTTAGCAGTCTGATGGGGGCCTTGGACCCGGTCCAGATTTTGGATGCCCAACGTTCTGAATTGGGGAAATACTGGGTTTTTTATAGCCTGCGTTTGTACTGTGACGTGAGATTAGTGCCCCTGTAAATCCCAAACTTTCTTGATGGTTAAGTATGATATAATTCTAGTTGCATCCTATTTTTGTGATGCCTTCTCCTAGTTAAATTTAATTTGCTTGCAACTATTTTCATAAATTGTGTTGTTTAGGTATTATCGAGGTAGTGGATTCCTTAACCGAGGTGAAAGAATAATAATGTTAGCCTGGCCATTGCACTTTTCATGGGAAAACAGCTGCCGTATTGTCTACATAATACCATATCTATGAATGAATTATTGACTGACATTCTATTGTTTTGTTCTTGCAGGACGACGCAGCAAAACCTGGCCAAGCTCCTCGCCCTGCTGGAGCTCCGGCACCTGCTCGCACCTGATATTTCTGAGTATTAAAATTGTTGCCAATGAGTGATGGTCTTTTTAGTACTTGCTCCCTTTAGTTCTAAGACTATTGTTTGAGATAAGACTTTTGGAGTGATCCAAGAGCATGTTTTATTTTTATACTTGTTCCTGCCTTTGGCTATGGGTACTTGATTTTGTCTAACTGTTCAATCCAGCATTCGGCTTATTTTATTTTGCTCTTCATGTGGGATTCTTGGAAAAAGAAGCTGCTATATATAGAAGGACCTTGACATAATAGTGTAGGTAGGATGGAGAAGGTGATACCTGACATTTCATGAATCTGGATGCACGTATATATTGCCTATCAGTGCGGTAACTATTGTCTATCGGTGCAATCACCGAAAAATGTAAGTGGCGTGCATTAATATTCGTGAATGTAAGGTGTCACACCCTCCCTTTTTATTATATTTATGTTTATATGCATGGTTGTGTGCATGTCATTTTTTACCAGATTTTGGCATCTTTTTACTGATTCGCTCGATGTGGTTGGTGGGTGGTTTTTGGTTAGATGCAAATCTGTAGAGGTCATTTTCATGGAATGTGGGAGCTCGTTTTCGAGCAAAATGTTTTCCATCATAAATTACCGGGCATGAAATCCAACGTGGTAATCAAGCGATTTTTTTTCAACCTGAGTAATGTTGCTTATTTCTCTTACAAATAGAAGCTCCTTTTTTCCATAATTGATTATAGAACCATTTTCTTAGACTGCAAATTGCCATACGGAGTGCCAAGTTTGGGATGTTGATCATTTTGTTTTGCAAAATGCCCAAAGTCTGTTTTTGGACAGGAAACACATATATTTGAACCCCCATTAAGGAGACAGAATCTCTATGGTTCTTTGTGAGGATAGGCTGCCGAATGATTTTTTTTCCTCAATTTTTAAGAGTCAAAAAAGTTCACTAATAGAGTGCGTATTTGCACTTGGCCAGTAGTAAAGGGATCTATCGGGCACAACTAGAGCTACGGGGAGTCTATTCGCAATTGGTTGATACTACAAGGGGTCTATTTGCAATTAACCCCATGAAAACATCGCAACTATGAAATCACTAGTAAAGTTTTGGGAAGATCATTTACCCAGTAAGTAAGGATTTAGGTACCGGAGCTAATGAAGTTCTGGGAAGATCATCAAGCTCGCTCAATCAAAATGTTGCGTTTGGCCGAGCGGTCTCAAACAGAAAGTTTGTTACAACACCGACATATCGTGCGTGCGCATTATCGCTCGTCCGAAAATCCACGCATCCCCAACAAAAATCCTCCCGTAAATTCAGCAGACCCCACCAAAATATGTCCTAAAATACCCCCATTCTTCCGGAGCCTCAGAAGCTCTCAGAACAAAACCACCAATCCCTCTCTCATTCCTCTCTGTCCTTAACCGGACCAACGCCATCCTCACCAACAAATTTTTGAACATTTCACCCATTAACCCCAATTTACCCCGAAAGTTTCGTCTATGAATTTATAACCATTACGTAGAGCAACCGACAACAGCGCAACAAACTATTTTGTTCTTTCTTTATTTTAATTTCTTCGATCGTGTGAAAGAACAGGAAAAAACAAGGGG
>BQKN01060445.1:0-10083 GCA_022839385.1 Asparagus kiusianus | reverse complement strand
GGGGGGGGAATTCCCTGTACACGATATTTATAGAATGTTGATGCATTTTTACATGCTTTACATTCGAGAATCCCATGATAACTTGAAGCCTGTTTATAAAAACAACAAGCTATCTGCGTCATCAAATAATATCATTAAGTACACTGTTTTATTACAGCATGATATAAAAAGTTATTATGAGGCCCACAGCCTTTACTGTGATTGCTGCCATGATAAAGACTTGAAAGTTAAAATGCTCTCAGAGAGACATTTGAAAATAGTTGTAAAAGAAAAAAGGAACAACTTTTTTTAATTAACTGAAAACTGAACATAAATTGCTGAATATTCAGTTTGAAGAAAATTTGACCTTGCTGATTATCATCTTTATACCTGGTGCAGTGATGCCATGGAGACTAAAATCTCCCATGAGTTTCCACAAATTAACATCCTAGAACAAGTAACAAAATGATTAGGTGCAAACATCTCATTCCTTGTTAAATCAAGTTGATGATTTAGAACACAACCTTTGGAACTTGATTAGCTGCATCAATCTTCGCCGCATAAGGGGAAATATTTTCTTGGGCAAATTGACGAACACTTTCTTTAAACTATGAAATTAGAGTAAAAAATTTGTTAATAAAACTTCTAAACAAAATAAAGGGAAAAATTACTTTTCATAAGACAAACTAACACACATAAATTTACATGTAATGGGAAGACAAAAGGCAACCATTCACGAGCAAGAAACATCTCATGGATCACCTATGCATTAGTATGATGAAAAAATATGCAAAAAGAAAAGTAGTTTCTTTTTCCATTTTAGAGATATCACAATATTCAGTAACACAAGTGGGATTAACCAAGAGGAAAACTTTAACTATAGATAAGTTGGTCTTATACAAGAAGACTTATTCATTTTAAAAGTTCCATGTTTCAAAATTTTCTCAGTGAATATGATTATAGAAAAGGTACTCTCTCTCCACCCTCACCCACACATCTATTGCCTAGCCCAACTAAATCAGAGCAGAAAGGAGAGGAGAAGAAGTCTCTTCCCAATATTTTTTTTTCTTTTTTGATTTTTGGGTTCTCTCACCTTTTGCTCTCTTCTCGACCAAAGCAGAGCTGCATGGAGAGGGGGAAATCTCTTACATTCTTTTGTTCTATTTCCGGTATTTGGTGTTCATAAATTGTGTTGATTTTACTTAAGGGCAATAATCCTAACAGATCCGAAAATGATGGGGTTGACTGGTTTCTGTGTAGCAAATTTGGCTGTAAATGTACAAGATCCGGCTACAGGATGACATTTTTGAGTACATCTGATGGAGATGTAGTAGATTCTGCTGTAGATGTGGAAGATTGAACTGCAAGATGATTTTTTTTAGCAGATAAAGATGAGATGTTGCAGATTCAATTGTGGATGTGGTAGGTTAGACCGCAAGATGATATTTTTAAGTACAACTGATCATGGTGTAGAAGATCTGACTATGAATCTGGAAGGGTCGGTCGGGTTGACAAGGTGCTGCTCTAAGACAACGACGGGTGTGCCACAGGCATCAAGGGGCTTGCCGCCCTTGATTTGTCAAAGTTGACGAGTTAGTCTAAGGCGATGAAGGGTTCGCTGAGGTGAGAAAGGGCTTGCCAAATTTGGTCATGGGTTCATAGGAGAAGACAATAGGTTGATTGAGAGATGATGAGAGGTTTGCCGAAGACAACAAGGGGCTTGTTGTGTCCATTGGTTTGTCTGCGCTGAGAAAGGATCGGTTAAAGATGACAAGGGATTCGCTGGAGGTGACAAGGGGCTTGCCAAGATCCAGCCATGGGTTTGTCAGAGCTGAACAGCGGTTGGCCTGAGACAACAAGGGGTTTTTGCCAAAGCGGGATTGGTTGGAGCCGACCAAGGGATTGTTGAATATGGTCATGGTGGAGCTGACAAGAGGTTGGCATGCAAAGGCAAAGGGTTTATCAATACCGAAGAGAGTTTGGTTAGAGTTGAAAACAGCTTGTTGGATACGACCATAGTTCATTATAGATGACTATGGGTTAGCCTTAGGCCCTGAGACAATGAAGGCTTTACATGTATTATATTTTTTTATTTTTCTCGAGGGATTAAACTATATGCCAGTTGTCATATATGTTTGTATCTTTCTAGTTTGTATCTTGTTTTATTATTATCTTTTTTTAATGAAATCTCAAGGCATAAGCTTCATAGTTTCTCTAAAAAATATGATTATAAAGCAACACCACGTAGAAAATTATAGTGTGACAGTGAACAGGAGTACAGGACTCTATGAAGTTGAAGAAGACTGAATTTAGATCAATTTCAAATTTTCATCCTTGTTTGTCATAAATGAACTTTTGAGTGACACATACCGCTTTAACACATATTGGTTAAAATTGTAACAAAAATGATATATACATAAACAGCCACAACCTGAAGAAGATGACAATAGTGACAAGGTCATTGACATAATTTTCATCCTTAATAAATGAATATGACATTTTATTGATCCTTAAAGAAAACTTTTATATGATAACCTTTCAACATATTTGTAGAATGAAACACTCGTGTATTCTAAAATAGGGTTCATCGCACACATAGGGACTGTTTGTTTCCATGCATTTAGCAAGCTTGCATTAAAAGAATGGGACAGAAAAGTTAAAAATCATGGTTTTTAGCAACAACATTTGTTTGTTTGACATTTTTCTACACTACGGATTTGGGGTTGTCACGTAGAATAGATGCATTAAATGCAATTCCCTCAACTTATGTTGAATTCAATAAGATTTGTGATTTTAGTACATATCCTCAACAAACGGCTAAATGGTGCTTGGTAAAATGGTGCAAGTTACTACCTTCAATTAACCAGTAGTGAGAATATTCCTTGGAATATTCCCACGTGTTGCCACATGAGAAAAGTTACTGTTTTTACCATGATTCATTATAGTATTTACTACTTTACCTACCCCTCTCCCAGTATCCAAGGAAGGGCATTTTGGTCCAATTGAGTTTTTTTAACACCATTAGCTCAATTCAAAAGGCTGCTTAGTGTACTTTTTTGCTATGTTTTGTAACTTCGAGTATTTAAGTTCTTCAAGAGTGAAACAATAAGATGTATTAAGTGTCATTTAGCCTCAACAAATTTCATATGCAACCAAACAAACTTTGGTTAGATTTTATCTTTCATGCAAATCATCTTTAATATTCATTGCAAACATACAAGATTTTGAGTATAAATCTTTCAAAATCTCTTACATGCATAAAGATGCAATCCACGAATCAAATAACCCATAGAATCCCGATTCTTAACTTATTACCTCTATAGCTTGCTTGGGCTAATAGATCCCTTTCTGACTCTTTCACACGAATGACACATCAGCAGATATTGCCCTCGGGTGAAACTAGTAAGTCTATTTGAGGTTAAAAGAATAATAAAAAAGGGTCTATCAGTCAAAACGAAACTACAATGACAGTAAATTCAAAATGGTGATACTACATGGGGTTTATGTTCACTTAACTTTAGAAAATAGAATGCTTTGTTAACTCACCACTCAATCTTGCACTCTATTTTCTTTTCATTTTTCTTTTTTTTTATAAGAATGTTTTCATCTCTTCTACTGAAGAACTACATTGTGTTTGGATAGAGATAGAGAAGGGAAGGAGAAGAGAATTTTAATTTAAACCTTATTTAGGAATTTACTGAGAGGGTAACGGAGGGAAAGAGACGAGAAACTTTCAAAGAAATGGCAGATATTGTTCCCCCAAATTGGGTAGTAGCGGAGAGAAAGGTAAATGCTCATAAATCTTTCAGTGTGAGGCAATTTTACCTCTATCAAATTGAATCAACAACTAAAATTTAATCATATAACCCTATAATCTCAGCCCAAAGAAAGATTGGTTCATCTCTATTTTTCTCCGCCTCTCTCCGCTCTCTTTGTCTCTATCCACTCTCCACTCCTCAGCCTCTCCAACGCCTTCTCACTCCAGCTTTGGCATAGTCATGATTTCTTCTATTTGTTCTTATTATCATGTACCAAGTCGATTGTTGGTTATATCATGGTTTACCTTGTAAAACAAGGTTCAGTGCTACTAAATGCTAAAACTTATACTCTATCACGTTAATAGAAACATCAAAAGGTGTTTGATAAAAGGAAATAGTTGGCCAGTGGGGGACTGAGCGCAGTTCATAAGTTGGCATCTGAAGAATTATTTCTTATATATTCTTGTGAGATTATCTTTCTTCTTAACTTTCATCTCCATGAACAAATTTCTAAGCCCTCTTTGTGAGTGTGTTAATAGCATTATACGTTGGATATTGTAATAATAATAATAGTGATAGTAATAATAATTTAAGTTTCCTAACATTTGTTGGTATTTTTAGCTTCTTTTTTTATCATTTATTAGTTGAAAAAATATTTTCATAACATGTAAGGTTATTTATGTAAATTTTCATATATTCTCTTCACTTCGCTTCCTTTTATTAGAACTTCCTATTAGAGTTGATGTATAAGTCCTTTCAAAACCTGGACTAAGTTTCAAACTACATATGTATTATAGTATATATTTTTATAACAAAAATACATTGTAGCCTAGTGCTTAAAAATCTTTTTGAATAAATCATAGGTCGTTAAAGGCTTGCCGAAGGCAAACCTCAACTCATTTAATTTAATGATTCTCCATTAGTATAAACCTGGACTCTGACTCAAGTTTGGGTCGTGGATCAGGGATAATTGGACTGAAATGCTATCTTTCTAGTTGCACTTTGCACCTTGGCATTAAGGCACAGAGATGGCGCATCGTCAGCAACAACTCCGACCGCCATGAAGGCTACTTTACAGCACACTTTAAGTTAGTTAGAGGGTGATTGTTGAGCTTCTAACCTACCAGATTAATGGGTTCAGGGTGACTATTAGGATAGGTCAAGGACGAGCTTTCTACAAGCAGACACTGAGCAATTACACAGTTAAAACATAGACAACACAAACTCTAAGTTTCTACCTTGCATGTGCACATTTTCCCCTGAATTGTGTAGAGGGTTATAGCTCACTTTCAGCCAAGTTGCAAAGGGGAAGGAGATAGGTACAGGTGCAGGTATGGGTGCGGTGTAGGCACATGACACGGCAAATTTGTAAAAGGGAGGGTACAGGGACATCACTGAAACTCAGGGGATGTAATCATAGTTCTGAGCTATATATGTAAATAACCCTTTTAATTCATAGTTTTTAAGGTTGAAACGTGCTCGACCCTTATCCTACAAGTTACAAAATAGAAATATAGGATATATATCTAAGAAGTGTATGACTGGTGTAGATTAAACATACATTGTATAAGTCTATATAGGTTTGAATAAATATATGCATTTCTTTAAAGGAGTGTCTGAGAAGTGTCTAATAAGGGTATGACTCTATATTAGAAGTCCCCAGATAACATAGCTTTCAACACTCTATAAAAGAATCTGAATGTCCTATGGCAATAACTAAAAGAATACAGAAGAAATTGAAAACATTTAAAGGAGATTAATCACATTATATTTTCTAATGCAATGAACAAGTAGTTTGTGCATCATTCAATGCAACCAAACAAATGCATTTGAAAGAAACATGGGTTTATTTTTCAGCAGAAGAGAATGATTTAATGAAATTGAAGATACTAACATCGAATTATTTGTAGAAATAACTGATTTTTCCTTTTACTGTTTTTAAAATATGAACTTATCTGATCTCATATTAAAAAAATGATAGATTTTAACAATAATATCAAATCATTTTGCGCTTTAGATTTTATATTATCAAATGCTTGAATTATTGCACAACAACACAATTAGCTAGTGACCTATAGTAAACTCAGATGCAACTAAAAGGCGCTACCTTTCATTTGAAAACCACGGAAGAGGACATGAAAGAAAATAAAATCCACCACAAAAGAAAACATTTAAATTATTGATAGAGATATTACTAAACTACTCTCTACTTCAGAACATGGTGGAGGCATAAAATCCCGACTCTTAATATGAAAATTTTAGCTTGGCGGCTTCAGATCAAATGATGCAAAATCCTCAAGTTGATTATGGAGGGTTTGGTTGGTGCACACCACCAGTACACGCAAAGTTGCTATTCCTAAAAGCAATTTGGCTTTGGAGTCCTTGCACCGGAGTAAGTCGAATCTTGCTTTAAGTTCAACGTCTTAGGATGCACAGTGACTCGAACTATTTCTCTACAGCAAAGTTTCTCAAGAAAGTCATCTCCCTAGTCTTGTTTATCACATTTTCTCTCTCCTTCTCTACCTACCTAATGCAGGACGATCGTTAGCCGTTGATCAGGAATTTTATAGATTTAATGGTATCTTTATTATTTAGTAATATTTGATGTAATCTCTCACTTTTAGTTAAAGATCTTCTTAGAACATTGATGAATAAAAAATTTGAGTTTGAGAATTCCCTCTCGAACATGTAAGATGTTCCTTGGCACGTAATTTGTCACTTTGTGATGTGAAGCCCTTGGGTGTGAAGCCCGTAGGTGTGAGGCCAGTTATCTATCAAAATCCTGTCTCCTTTCCCTATCTAGTATCCCCTTCCCTTCTCCTAGTGAACTCCCAGACACCGCTAGATAACTTCCAATGGATGAACTCTTATTTGGCGTACCCTAAGCACAGCCCACAGCTCAAGGGAGGTTTAATTGCTCAAACTAACAAATTATAGTGACATGCACATGAGGTCTATGGCTCTATGCAGAGTTACGGACTTCTCATTCTAATTTCCAGAATCATCCCATTTTCCCTCATATATGACATTAATACAGTTCAGTGTATAGCAAAAGCAAGAAATCAAGACCTCTGACCAAAAACCCATTTGACAATTTGCCTCACTGAATCATGGTAAACAAGAAAAATCATAAATAATCAATTTTAAAAAAAACCTGTTTCTGGGTATCATCAAATAGAAGTGAAGTAGAGAAACAAGCCCTCAACCCCTTTCGCTTCTGCAGCAGCGAAGCTGAGCGTCTAAGAGCAAAGAATCTCTGCATTTTCTAAAAAAAATCCGATTTTTTTTCTTTTGGGTTGGATTTTTTCGGGGAGAAACTGTTGGAGTTGGGGACCTGAGGTTGAAAGATAACAGAGGAGGTAGATGATTATGAGTTGCGTGGCCAGAGAGTGCCGTCTCCATGTTCCCCTCTTTGTTTTGTGGTGTTTTGTTTTGTTCTGAGGTTTGGAGTTATCAAAAGGTTGGGAATGAGATAAGGACGTCAGAATGAGCTGAGTCGGATTGGATTTGGATTGGACTGAAATTGGGAGAAAAAGTTGGGAGCTTTGCAGAGAAGACGAAGAGGAGACATCTTCATGAGGCTAACTAATAATGTCCGCGAGGACATTCAGAATCAGGCTTGTTTTTAGATATTGGCCCCTTATGTCTTGAATATTTTGAAATTGCTCCCTCAAACAATTGAAATCGCTGCTTAGCCCCTTTAAAGCCCGACTAGTTATTCCAAATTAGGTCTACTGTAGTTAGTTAATGTTTGATTTGCAAACAATGGTCCATTTAATTAAAGCCAACAGCTTTGGTACTCTAATAAAAATCCACTTTACAGTATCACCGGCACGTTTCGTAAATAGTTCTTGTTTTGATAACGAGCACTATGGCATATGCATTTGGATATAAGCTGCCAGGTTATTTTGTTAAATGAGTTATCAACAAACAGACTAGTGATGGAACACGTCATGTTACTTGCATCACTTCGATACCTCATTTGGCAATTAGATTCATAGACTCTTGAGCCTATTATAGAACTACTAACCATATTACTTGCATCACTTTGATACCTCATTTTGCTATTATAGATTCATAGACTCTGACATTAACCATGTCATGGCACTATTGTTTAGAGACCTCTTTTGCAAACACTAGGTCAGAAGCGAATATGTTTTTCTTAATTCAAAGTTTGTCCTTTAAACCAAAATAGTTTTAACTGGTTGGGGATGTCTAAAAACTAAATTGGTTTAGGTTTTAAAAAAAAAGCCGATTTAGAGGGGAGTTGCCAAAGCAACCCTCAAATTCAAGAGTAAGTCCACTTTGTGACTCTCCCACAAAGCGTGTAAGTGCATGCGAACCTTTGGTGACCGGGGGTAGGGGGAAATTTTATACACTTCAAATGGAGTATGAATCCTATCAGAATGCCTCACACGATTCAGAGTCTTTTGATCCAAGGATGAGCATTGTGCGGGGCGTTTTGATCCAAGCATGAGCTACACTGTAAGAGAATATTTTGGTAATTACTTTGGCTCATGTGTGGCATAGATTTTGGTAATTATTTTGGCTCATGTGTGGCCTAGGATTTTCCAATTTAAGTGATTTGTTTTCTACCCGACAAACATGACACTAATGCAATTCCATAAATATCAAGACCAAAGATATAGACTTTTCAGGAAAACCTATTTGATCACCTCACACAATCATAATAAACAAAAAAGAAAAGAAAAGAAAAGAAATTCATGCATTAAAGAAATAAATTAAAAAATAATCCACCTGTTTCTCAGTATCATCAAAGAGGAAGGAGGTGGAGAAACAAGCCCTCTGACTTCTTTGAGCTTGAAGGTGTGAAGCTGCGAGTCTGAAAGCGAAGAATCTCCGCATCTTTCGAAAGAAAGTTATTGATTTTTTTTTTTCTTTTTTGGTGATTGAAGAAATTATTGTTAAGAGGGCGAAACTATCATAATTAATGATTTGATTGTAGAAAGTAGCCAAGGATTCCTACCTGATATAGTCTCTTTCAATGAGGGACATCAAGACTTTTATGCTGCAGACTAACGTAAATAGTATCGTGACTGTTGTCTTGATTGATGGAAGAAAATATACTAACAACCGGAGAATATGTACGAAAACCAATCATTAAGCATCACATACCTGATATTTAATCCCACGTGGAATATTAATTAAGTGATTGAATGGTTTATGATGTAAGTCCAATAAATCAAGTGCAATATTAACTAGTTAATTTTGACAGTGGATTGAGCCAAACCATGTGTTGCACTCTGTAGGTCCTATGGCTTACACCGCGCCAATGAGCTCATGGATTCGAGACGCGAAAAATGGTAACAAAACAGTAATCAGCTGAAAATGTGGAACTAAGACTAAGTGTTATACCATGTGACTGTGGTGGGAACCACCTCTAGAACCCACATCGCCTGATGTTGATAATAGTAAATATATTAACATAACAACAGTGACAATTGCCTAGTCGTACAAAGATTAGTTGATACATCTTTACCCTTTAAATGAAGTATAACCGTGTTTCTAAAGAAAACAAAGATATAACAGTGAAGGCTTCAATCTTTTCCTGTGGGCATGAAAGACTGAGAGTTCACGTACAGCTTTAGCTTGGTGTAGACCTAGGCTGATGTTCAACACACATAATATTGCGCAAAGCTTTTTGGCTCGTGGTTCACCCGCGAGCCCCCAACCCGCAGTGAGGGGTACAGGGGCAGTGGGCCCCACAGCAAGGGTCCACTGCCCCTGTACCCCTCACTGCGAGTTGGGTGGCTCGCGAGTGGACCGCGAGCCAAAAAGCAGGACTCCATAATATTCCAACAAGGTGTTGAGGATACAAGTAACCTGCATAGAAAAAGAGGGAGCAATTACTCTCCCATTTAGAGTGGCAATAATTGTAGAAATAACATGTAGGAGATGAAGCATCAACTTTTTCATGCTATGCAACTTAAACAAAATTCATCCTTTTTCCTTGTCTATGAATTTCACAAACCATCCGACTTCAGGGGGTTTCGTCCAAACTCCTTGGATTTATAAATCAAAGAAAACCCGTGAACTTTCAAACGAGAAATTTTCATAAACCAATTAAAGGATGAAGTGAGAAAGTTCTAAACTAACCCTTTCACATCTTACTAATACCCTCACCCGTAAGTGATAATATATAAGTTACATTTAGTAGATGGGCAAACATTTGTCCAAAAGTTGTCACACGCATAAAATAACACGTGACAATTTAAATTTAAAGTAACCTCCGCGAGTCATGATACTTTGTGATTGTTAAAGTAAGAGAGAGAGAGATTAATCTTGGGTAAATTTCCCTTGAATTGAATATTGAGTGTGCACATAT
>BQKN01060443.1:0-12174 GCA_022839385.1 Asparagus kiusianus | reverse complement strand
AGATCTGAGACTTCAAAAAGAGTACTCCTTCAAGGACGAAGACGTTCCAGCCATTTTCAAATCCCTCCTTGAAAACAACAAGATCAAGCTACCACCTATCGCAAATCAAGAGGAAGCTGACAATACTGCGGACCCGAAGTACTGTGCGTACCACAGGAGGATCCTTCATCCCACCAGGGTTTGCTTCACTCTTAAGAATAGCATCCAAACCTTGGTTGAAGACGGCATCATAATGCTGGGACAAGCCAAATGAGAATGGTGACACTCTGAAGAGTATGCAAGTATAAACTGCTTCTCAATACTCCAATAGCTATATGAGTCTAAACTTTTTTCTTTCTTTCATGGGAAGTTCCTAGAGAGTGCCATGCCTGGTATTCTCAAGGATAACCTGGACATCCAACTAAATACAATGTTAGACCTGGTTTTGTAAAGGAAGCTGGGGGTGGATAATTCATATAACGGGAAGTTCCCGAAAAAATACTATATAGTGTATTCTTAGGGATAACTCGTCACTACAAGAAGGTGATGAATAAGAAACTCCCACTCAAACTCCCGCTATGTCTGTGCACTCAACACTCTCATCGTTAGAGTCTGGACATAGTATTCGTAATATTAATCTCCTGATTATCGACAATTGTCAAACCCTTTCGTGTTAAGTATTTGTAACTTAACACTAGGAACCTCCTTTGAGTGATTTGTACGAATCAACACTCCCACTGTAATTTGTACTCCTACTCTCATTATCCACCTGGTCAAACCTTCCTATAGTTAGGACCAATACCAAAATCCCCTCTCGATTCCTTCCATGAACGAGAGGTCCAGTTTCAAATTGAGCGATCACACCTATAAAAGTTAGGATTGTCTCAAACACTCGCTTGGTCAAACCTTCCTATAGTTAAGGCCAAAACCAAAATCCCCTCTCGATTCCTTCCATGAACGAGAGGTCCACTTTCAAATCATGTGATCAAACCTTCCTACAGTTAGGGTCACCTCAAACTCCCGTTTGGTCAAACCTTCCTACAGTTAGGGCCATAATCATAATTCACTCTCGATAAACGAGAAATTTACCTTTAGTTCGCTAATCAAACCTTCCGACAGTTAGGATTATCCGAATCTTTTTGATTCTCGGAGTGGAGATCCCACTCTTAGTTTCACTCTTCAGATTCTAGAGATGGAAATCCCACTTCAAGTCTCCTTTGCAATTGGAAATGGAATATAAAATTCTTCCTTTCCAGTATCGGGTTTGTCTTTGCCCTAAGAGAAGACACCACCTTTTTAACTCTCATAATCCGTGCTTAACATGTGCGGGGAATTTTATCCCATAACCTAAGTAGGGATAATTCAGCGCCTAACACACGTTGCTGGTTAGTCTTTAACCGTAAAAAGGACAAAAGCCCACATATTCGACATTGTGTAAGTTTGTTATTAATAACACCATAATCTGTGTCTCACACATACGAGGAATTTTATCCCTAATCCTAAGTAGGGATAAGTCAACGCCTAACACGCGTTGCCGGTTTAGTCTTTTACCGATTGAAGAAGACACCAGAATACCAATCTGGGGCATTTTATCCTGAAGCCTAAGTAGGGATAAGTCGGTGTCTAACACGCGTTGCCGATTAGTTCTTAACTATAAAAAGAATAAAAGCCCACATATTCAATATTATGGCAGGTTGTTATCAATAACACTGTAATTCGTGCCTTACATACGGGGGGAATTTTATCCCGAATCCTAAGTAGGGATAAACCAATGCCTAACACGCGTTACGGATTTAGTCTTTTACCGATTGAAGAAGACACTAGAATCCAAATCTGGGGAATTTTATCATGAAGCCTAAGCATGGATAAGTCATCGCCTAACACGCGTTGCTGGTTAGCCCTTGACCGTAAAAAGGACAAAAACCTATATATTCGACATTGTAGCAGGTTGTTATTAATAACACCATAATCCAAGCCTTCAACGTGCGGGGAACTTTATCTCAACTCCTAAATAGAGATAAGTCAATGCCTAACACGCGTTACTGGTTTAGTCTTTCGCCGAGTGAAAAAGATACTAAAATCTGAGTCTGGGGACTTTTATCTCGAATATTAAGAAGGGATAAGTCAATGCCTAACACGCGTTGCCGGGTAGTCTATTCTAGTGAGAAAGACGAAGTCTACGTATTTAATATCATAGCACTAAAAGAGTTATCTCTTTTAGCATAACATTACATGCGGAATGGACTTAAACAATCCGCATGCAAGCCCAATTCAAACGATAATCGGTAAAGGCACGTCAAATCCATTGATGGCTGAGGATTTGCCAAAAATCCTGAGTCTGCATCTGATACATGCGGCTGGGTAGTCTATTCTTGTGAGAAAGACGAAGTCTACGTATTCAATATTGTAGCACTAAAAGAGTTAACTCTTTTAGCATAACGTCACATACGGAACGGACTTAAATAATTTACATGCTAGCCCGACTCAAACGGTAGTCGGTAAAGGCTCATCAAACCCGTTGATGGCTGAGGGTTTGCTAAAAATTCTATGAATGTGAGAGTCATTGACGTATCAGCCCCATTAGTTGGTCTCGTGACTCGAGCATCCAACAACTTAATAGTTGGTACTACAGCCCGAACTGTTGGAACCACCATGCTCCAATACCTTAAGAGCTTAAACTATGTAAACTATAGCAAACGTACGAGTATAAACTATGTTAATGCCAATCAACGCGTTTCGATGAAAGTCAACGCCGGGCAATCCGAAATCGTAAGGTCTACGTAGGTCAACGCGTAACCCTAGGTCAACGCCGGTCAATGCATTACGATAAAAAGTCAACGTCGGGCGATCCGAAATCCTAAGGTCAATGCCGGTCAACGTGTAACCCTAGGTCAATGCCAATCAACATGTTGCGATGAAAAGTCAACGCCGAGCTATCCGAAACCCTAAGGTCAACGCGTAAACCTAGGCCATAGCCAGTCAACCCGTTGTGATGAAAAGTGCACGTCGGACGATCTGAAACCCTAAGGTCAACGCTGGTCAATGCGTAACCCTAGGTCAACGCCAGTCAACGCGTTACTATGAAAAGTTAACGCCAGGTGGTCGGAAACAACACCGTTCAACGCGTAGCCCTAAACTAATATATTATGGCAGAGGTAGTTAGTTCAAAGTCAACTTGACAGCACGAGCCAAAATCAACTAACTAGTTTTTTATTCGAAACTTCAACGACGGCCAGACGATAAACACAACGTCAGAAGAACTTCAGCTATTCATCAAAATAGACTAAAAATCAAAGGAGTCAAGAATCAAAGCTAATTATAGGTCCTTTTACACTGACTGAAGATTGAACCGATCACATCCAAAGTATTTCAGTCTCCTCTATAAAATAAATGAGGCTGAAACACTTTAGAGAGGGTATCTATAGGCGTCAAAAATTACCTATAAGTCCTCGCACGCAGCTCGAGACAAAGTAAAGACGATGAATGTTGCCATCCGATTCACAAAATCTCATTTGATGATGACAAGTGCCTGAAGTGAGTTGACAAACCATGCGAAGCAACAAAACTTCGGAATAACGAAAACACGAATGGATCGGGAGCTATGTGTCGCTTACAATAGACGAAGTGCCCCTCGTGTCTTGTTTACACCACATATTATTCAATCATGGAAACTCGTAGATCTCCTTGTCGGCTTTCCGATGCATTTTGAATCGCATGATTCTGAGTTCGGATGACGAAGATAGGGCGAAAACTGACAAAACACGCGGAACAGTGCTCCAGGCCTCTGCGAGACACCCAAAGGCTTGGCCGAGACACCCATATGTCTCTTGGATTTTGTAGAGCTGTTTTGACTATGATTCACTTTGAATATGAAGAAGCTTAAAAGATAAAAGTTGTAGAGCTCCTTGTTATCTTTCTAAAGCATCTTGGATCAACTCATTCCGAGATCGTATACGAGAGATAAAGCCAAAATACTAACTGCCTCAGAATTCCGAGACAGTGTTGGTGTCTCAGAGAAGAATGGAGATTTTGGCCATGATTTGATTCGAATAGGAAAAAGTTCAAAAGATAAAAGTTGTATATATCTTTGTCATCTTTTCAACACATCTTGAATCATATTATTTGGAGGTCATATGAAAAAGTTAGAGAAAAAATATCCGAGATACTCACTAGTGTCACAGCCAGGCTAAGACATCTAGAGGTGTCTCGGCCAGGGCCAAGCCGAGACACTCACGGGTGTCCGCAGCCCCGAAAATAGATTTTTGACAGTTTTAAGCTGTTTTTCGACGTTAACCACCTGGATTTGTTCCACCTGATCTGAATCTATCCAAGAACATGATTAAGTGGTTACAACTAAAGATAACAGTGAATCGATCATTCTTATCTGAAAACAAAGGTCCCAAAGCCTATAAATACAACCCCAGGGCTATTATTTTTTCAGATCGGAAATTCTAGAGCGTTGGCGAAGCCCTGCCGAATTGGAGACTGAAGAGCCAAGAATTTCAGAGAGGAGGAGGAGACATCAACGAATTGTTCGGAATAAAGAACAGGAGTTCATCAGATCTGCAGCCCGGTTCCTTCCTTTGAGATTACCCCGTTACGGTGATCTCGAGATGAATGATTATCTTGCTGTTACCAAGATAATTACTTCGGTTTCTTGATTCCTTCGCGAATCAACGAAGCTCCGGATCTGATCTGATCGTTTGGTGGTCCACGGATATCAACGTCCCCGTCACAGGCCAAGATCCCACGCAAATAGCGGGCGATAAACACCCGTTGCGTTTGACTAAACGAGATTGTAATTTTAATTTTATTTTGTAAAGGTCTTATAAAAAGAATAATTTTTTTTGAACTTGTTGTAACGACTGAAGTTGTAATAAGTTATACAATAAAGAAATCGATTTTCCACCAAAACAGAGATGAAAATGATGATCAAGATGAAGATTTGCCTTCATCAAGAGGTTAGAACCCTTTGGAATGTAGATTTTCTCTATTATCTTTTTACTTCTCTTCTAATATTTCCTTTTCTTGCTTTAGATATTCAAAGTGCTAGAACCCTCTTGAATTAGATTTATTCTCATACCTTGTAGAGTAGATTTACTTTCATGTATTTATTTTCTTATAATTATTTTGTAGTATAGATTTATTTTCTTACATAATTTAAATTTTATTTAGTATAGATTTATTTTCTTACATAGTTTAAATTTTATTTTATTGCACTATTCGCCAAGCGGCTAGAATCCTCTTGGGAATTAGTTTTTATTTTTGTTCATTCTTTTCCTTTCATTCTCTCACTTAGAGGCTAGAACCCTCTTTTGAGTTAGTTTTTATTTTTATTCTCTCCCTTTTGTTCTTTGTTTTTATTTTCTAAGATGTGGAACTAATTCTTGTAGGAATTTTAGAATTGCTTGAAACTAGTCTGATTTTTTTATAAATTATTAATTACTCTCTTGCACTTAAAATGATCCTGTTTAGGATAATCATGTTTAGGATATCAAATAGAAAACTAATTGGTAGGAGGAATTCTAGAATTACTATCTAGTTGTTGTTCTTTTCATGACTGTTAATTTTACTTAGATGATAATTTGATAAGTTATGTTATTTTAAGTGGTTTGATAGTCTATGCTTAATAAATCTAAAATAAAATTGATAAAAAGAGGATAATCCATAATTTATAATTAAAATTGTCTAGTGGATTCAATTCTAGATTTCTTATATCTCTAATTGAATCCACCATCTTTTACTCTCTTAATTTTTCTCCTTATACTTGGTTTTTGTTTATTTGATTTTTGATTTAATTTTCCTTCTATTTCTTCATCTTTCTTTCTCCAATCTCAATCTAGTTTTATTTTCATTTGCTTATAGTCACAACCATTCTCATCATATCTCTCCACAATCACACATTTATTATTTCTAATTGTCACACACACAACTTAATTAAGAATCACTTTTTGATTAATTCTTACAACACATTCCTTGTGGGATTCGACATTTTTCTATACTATAACTTTATTATGCATTTACAATCTTGATATATTCACAAACACCACGTCACTCCATTTGTAGCCGGGTAAACAAGAAACCACTCAAATTAATACATCAAGTACGAAATATTGGGTAAATTCGTTGTACCTGGAGTCAGAAACCCAACTAGGGGCCAAGTGCTCCTATTGAAACGTATTAATATAACTTGACCGTGACAAAATTTAGAGAAATCGTGATCACCAATGACTTTCAAGCTAATAAGTTGACCATACTATTGTACCAAATCCGTGAATGATGACTTTTGCTCATGTCACGCTCAATTCTCCTCCTAAGCTTCAATTTCTCTCTCTTTCCCTTGTTCGCGTCTCCCTTCACCTATACATATATATATATATATATATATATATATATATATATATATATATATTTCTGTGAACCAGCCACTTCTTTCTCTTCGTCAACCAACATCCCCTTCTCTCTCTGCTCTTACTCTCCTCACACAAATTGCATCACCATCAACACAAATACTCAGCTAGCAAGTGCGAAAATGGGTTCTTGCTTCTCTGTGATAGCAGCAGAAACGATCGTCTGCGACCAGATAACGGCGAAAGTGCTAACCGCCAATGGCTGTTTAAAAGAGTACTATACACCTGTTAGTGTGCGGCAGGTGTTAGGCTCTGACTCTGTAGCTTGTTTTCTCTGCAACTCCGACAGTTTAAATTACAATGGAAACATTTCAACTTTAGATCTCAATGAAATGGTTCAACTGGGCCAATTATATTTCATATTGCCGGTAGAGAATCTCAAGTCTACGTTGTCTGGTGAGGATATGGCGGCATTGGCGATTAAGGCTAGTTTAATAATTTCGAGCCCAATGAAGAAGAGGCAGAGGGTAAATTCAATATTTCAAGTTATGCCTATGACTGAGGCTGATGAGCTTGAGGATTACAAGATAATGAATGAGTTTAGTGCTAGTAATTTGAGTACAAAGGTTGCTGGGAAAAAGATGGGAAGTTCTGTCCACTTGAGCTTGTCTAGAGAGAGGCTGGCAGAAGTTTCAAGGTTTTGAGTGGAAGTTTTCCCTCTATTCTTAGTTTTTATTGTGTAATTAGACATGATGGAAAAGTTTGAATTCTCCATGTGCATTTGTATGTTTATTTGATTTGTAAATAATTTATACGAAGTTCTCAGACGCAGCATATGTCATCTACTTGAGGATTCCTATTGGCCCTCATTCTTATAACCATGAGATGGTATTTATCTAATCCTCCAAGTAACTATCGATTATTCCTTTTCGCAATATCATTTCTCTAAATAGTTTCCTTTCTGTGAAACCATTTCTCTGAAGATCTAATCCTCCAATAGTACATTTCTCTGAAGATGTAGTCCTCTGATATCATGTGTACATAGATGAAGAAGGCATAAGCGTGTTGTTGGCGGAGAAATTGGACCCAACATTGAGTTAACGGGCCCTAAATAGAATATATTGTATATGAACCAATTTAACTTAAAAGGTTAACCTAATAGGTTTTTGTGTCAATCCTATTTAAACCCGGCATATTTTATTAACATTTCCAATATAGAACTATACTTGCACAAGAATATTCCAACAATCTCCTCATTGATTATCTGTGAATATAGCTTCATCATTCACAAGAACCATGAACCCCTCGTTGACTTTGTATAAATCTACAACCTTTGGCTCAACAAAATAAATATCTGCATCATCTTCCACCACTTGTGGGCTAAACGTAACACCTTGTATCTGAGTGTTACATGTTTCGGTATTTTCTATTTCAAATTGATCAAACCAAGAGTGATATTTTTTTTAGCATTGAGTTCATTGTAGTGTCATCTCAAAAAGTTTTTTACTTTATGTATATTCAATGTAGGAAGTTGGGCAAAATTTCCCAACTTGTCGAACATCTGTTTCAGAGTTAAATCTATAGTATATATTTCACCCATTTGATCCATTTTTATTTGGAAAATGAATTCCCTTCATTTCATAAAAATGTTCCTCTCAGTATTTTACATCTTGTGTCAAAGTTTAAGCGCCGTCAGAGTTTGTTGAAAATTCACCTGCCTTTACCCGTTATTATCAAATCTGTCCAAACCAGAAATATCCACCAAAGAAGGATATACGGCAGAAAATCAGACTTTACTATGGCCCAAGCTGAATTCCAATCTGAGGCAGAGTGATATTCTCACTTGCTATCTTGTTCAATTGGCTTCCATAATCCTAGATCCATCTTTCCTTTCTTGATTCTTCATCTGTTTAAAAATTGATCTAGAACAATCTTCTTTAATTATGTAGTCATTACAAAAATATCATCTTTTAACCTTCAGATACATAAAGGTTTGACCTGTCTATATAAACATCCATGTTTTCATGATTACATGCATAAAAAACCAATCTTTTTTGTGAGGAACTGAATCCTCCATCGTGTTAGACCCTAGAGGGGGGTGATTAGGATCTTACACTAATCTAATCCGATTTTATGCCAAATAAAACTAATTACAAGTTATCCTAGCAAGTATGAAATACAACAATATATGTGAGCTAGGATAAGCAATATGAACAATAAAATATATCCTATATGATAAAAATATATGCAATGATTTATAAACAAACTAAGTAAGATAGTGGATGATATAAATAAAGAGACAAAGGCGATATGAGCAATGAGCACAAATAGGAATAAACGCCAAAGTACACTCAAACACAATCAAATGATCACGGAGTTCGGACCTTCCGTCCTACGTCTCCGCTCCCCACTCCCGGGGAGAAATCTACTATCACAATTCGGTTTGGAAGCTGGAACTTCTACACACTCGGTGTTCTAGCTAACCGAAAACTCTACAACTCACACTCTTGCAATCCCACTCTACACCCTCACAAGTGTTGGACCTAGTCGTGTCTCCCTCAAGTGCTCGGTTACAACCTCTCCCTAGGTTCGTCAACCAACGCCACTCCTCTTGGGACGATCCCCGACTCTCACCACACACTCTTCTCGGTGTACAAGTGTATACAAAGTGTATCCTCACAATTAGGCTCAATACAATAAATGTTTATTCTCTAGTATGGTGGAGAATACAATGAAAGCTCACACTCAATTGTTACAACTCTCACCAACCCAAATATATTATGAATGCAAATACAATAAGCTCAAGTGAGTGTGTGTGTGTAAACAATGAGTAAAATCAAAATCAACTAAACTCAAATGTAAATACTAGCTTAATAGAATTGATATTCAACAAAAAATTATGAATAAAAGCTAGAATTGAGTTTAGGAAAACTTCTCTAGATGATAAGAGAAAGAGATGGATTGAAGCTCAATGAATTGATCTCCACTTCCTCTTATGAAATTCTTCACAAAACAAACCCTTAAACAAACTTAAAACTAAAATTAAACTCTTTTAAAACTTTTTTAAAACATTTTTTGGATTGCTTAATAGAACTGAAGAAAATGGAGGTATTTATAGAAACAAAGGCGATATGAAGCAATGAGCACAAATAGGAATAAACGCCAAAGTACACTCAAACACAATTAAATAATCACGGAGTTCAGACCTTCCGTCCTACGTCTCCGCTCCCCACTCTCGAGGAGAAATCTACTATCACAATTCGGTTTGGAAGCCAAAACTTCTACACACTCGGTGTTCTAGCTAACCGAAAACTCTACAACTCACACTCTTGCAATCCCACTCTACACCCTCACAAGTGTTGGACCTAGCCGTGTCTCCCTCAAGTGCTCAGTTACAACCTCTCCCTAGGTTCGTCAACCAACGCCACTCCTGTTAGGACGATCCTCGACTCTCACCACACTCTTCTCAGTGTACAAGTGTATACAAAGTGTATCCTCACAATTAGGCTCAATACAATAAATGTTTGTTCTCTAGTATGGTGAAGAATACAATGAAAGCTCACACTCAATTGTTACAACTCTCACCAACCCAAATATATTATGAATGCAAATACAATAAGCTTAAGTGTGTGTGTGTGTAAACAATGAGTAAAATCAAAATCAACTAAACTCAAATGTAAATACTAGCTTAATAGAATTGATAATCAACAAATAATTATGAATAAAAGCTAGAATTGAGTTAAGGAAAACTTCTCTAGATGATAAGAGAGAGAGATGGATTGAAGCTCAATGAATTGATCTCCACTTCCTCTTATGAAATTCTTCACAAAACAAACCCTTAAACAAACTTAAAACCAAACTTAAACTTTTTTAAAACTTGTTTAAAACATTTCTTGGATTGCTTAATAGAACTGAAGAAAAGGGAGGTATTTATAGAAACCCCAAAGCCAAGAGAAAGCTAAGAAAAGACCAAAAAACCACTCAGCAACGGCTCTGGAAACTAGCCGTTAGAACTGATATGACAGTACGACGGTCGATCACGGCGGTCGACTGTGAGCAATAAAAAAACAAATTGTGGCTCTGGACAAGTGATGGTCGACCACGGCGGTCGACCGCGAAAGTCTCTGGACTGCGTACGGTCGACCGCCACGGTCGACCGTGAGCCAGCAAAACACATTCTGAGTTCTGAACTCATGACGGTCGACTGTGGCGGTCGACCGCGAACAGATACACAGGAAAATAGGTTTTTCAAGCTGATTTTTGGGACTTTGAAAATATATTTAAAAATAACAAATGAAGTCCAAAAATTATGAAACTTTGGAAAATGTATATAAACATGTAAATGAGCATGTTACAAAAGGAATTTTTCAAATTGCATTTCCCATTTGTAAAATATCATCATTTTTTAAATAAGTCCAAAACATGAAAATATAAATACATGGATTTTGACATTTTGGCTAAACCATGTTTTGAAACATTACAAAATAATTTTATAGACTTGAAGAAAGATGTAAACTATTGTTATGAAGTCTATAAACTGAAAATACAATATTTTTGCAAATACACTAGAAAATGAAACATATGAGTATGTATATGGAAATATATTTGTTTCATATCTAAGTAGTTAAACCAAATCACAATAATAAATGTGAAATATGTAATTTTATATTTATAAACATGAAAAACCAAAGCCATGCATGTATATATATAACTATATATATACATAGAAACCAAATACGTGTGTGTATATGATATTAATCTTAAGGTACTTAACACACATAATATAAAACCTAAACTAAGTTACCCAAGTAATCTTGATCTTCAATAAGCTTGACTTAGTACACTATGCGGATGAAGCTTGAACTTGATCTTTAACTTTGAATTGCAAGGGATTCAACCCGACATTCCGCCAACCTCCATTGGATATGATCGTTGAAGCTCTATTCCATCCATTCTCACACTTTTGTTTGCCTAGAATAAATACAAAACACAAATACTAGACAAATAACATTAGATGTAAATTATTTGTAAATCATTATCAAAACAAGAAGGCTAACAATCTCCCCCTTTTTTATGATGACAAACAATTTACAAAAAGGATATATGCATGAAAGGAAATGAATATACAAAGTATAATATATCATGCATATAAACAAGAAAGGCTATACTCATAATATTTCTCCCCCTTTGATAACATCAAAAAGGGGAAACACCAAGAATAAAGAGAGCGAAAGCTCCCCCTATCAATAAGCATGGGTGAGTATAAAACAAGAAAGATATAGGGATTGCTCCCCCTATCAAAATACCATATGGAGAATATGAAATAAAGGATCATGGCAAATATGTGAGCAAGCATAAAAAATACTAAATACCACTCACATACAAAAAAAACACAATGAGGACACATAATGATTTGTGTCTCATTATAAAAACCATGTAAGAGTAAATTTATGAAAACAAAGGAATGAGGAAAACATGAGAACCATGAAAGAAGTTTTCAAATGAAAAAAATCACTCAAATGAAATCATAAATCAAGATTTGAGTCCAAAAACAATGTTTGATCAAAAAGAACACTTTCTTTGAGGATTTGATCAAACCACTAATAGAATACATTATAAGGCACGAATAGATGATCCATGAGCACAAACATATAAATATCATCATATAAGTGAAATATAATAAATTCAAAGCAATAAATCAAAACAAAATCTTTGACAAAAGAATTTCAAGAGATGCAACAATATATCAAGCTCTTAAGCTTGTTCTGTTCGCGAGAAAAATCGTAGCTTTCTTCATCGATTCCATTGCACACTCTTGTAATAGTTTATCGATTACAAAGATCCG
>BQKN01060440.1:0-20936 GCA_022839385.1 Asparagus kiusianus | reverse complement strand
CGGCCACCGAGCCACCTCAAGGTGGCTCGGCCATGGCCGAGCCACCCTTGGGTGGCTCGGGTATGGCCGAGCCACCTCGGGGTGGCTCGGCCACCGAGTCACCTTCGGGTGACTCGGTTTTGGCCGGGTCTCTTTTGGTGTTGGTTTCCGTCATTTTTGATTCTTTCGGTTCCGTGTTTGGACTCGATTCGTTGACCTGATTTGGCAGTAAATCCGGTTCCTGATTTGGCAGTAAATCCACCTCTGAATTTAAGTCCGAAACTGATCACGAATCGATCGTGATTCGTCCGAGTCCGCTCTTGACTGGATGACTCGTTGATTCCTCAACCGTTGGCTTGATTCCGCATGCGAATGGGTGCATTCCGTTGCTCGCGTGCGATTCATTGATCTCGCCACCTCGTCACTAGATGGTTTGTCGAATCACTGTGCCAAGCTGTGTTAAGGGACCTATAGGTAATTTTATACGCCTACAGATACCCCCTCCAAAGTATTTCAGCCTCATTCTTTTATAGAAGAGTCTGGAATGCTTTGGATATGATTGCCCCAACCTTCAATCGGTGTAACGGGACTTTGGAATGGCTTCTGTTCTGGATTCCTTCAATTCTTTCAGGCTATTCGGCGTTTTGTCGAACGTCTGTAAGGGTTCCGGTGCTGCATTTATTGTCTGACCGTTGTCGGAATTTTGAACTTGAAGTCGATTCCTGATTTTTCGATCTTTAGCTCGTGCTCGTTGGTTCAACATAGAACTGACCCTCGATTGTTGGCGTTGAGTCTTTAATTGCGACGCGTTGTCCGGCGTAGTGTTATTGAGTTATCCTTAAGAATATTTTTAGAAAAAATATTCTCCAGGAACTTCTCAACAAAAAATAGGGAATAGTTTATACTCATATACCTTATTGGAGTATTTTTCGTGCCCGAATGAGCTGAACCGGTCTGATAATGACCCAAAAGGGAGTAGTTGAGCTCAAAAAATCTTCCGATCTTTCCGAATACGTGGGAGAGGCCAAAATAAACAAAGGATTGAACTCTCGGTTGATTTGAAGTTGTTTCGACGCTCGATTCAGCTTCAATTTGAGTTCTGGTTCAAATCTGGTTCAAACTGGTTCAATCTGGTTCAGGGCTGGTTCAACCTGGTTCAAGACTGGTTCAGACTGGTTCAAGACTGGTTCAGACTGGTTTATTCTGGTCTGGTCTGGTTCAGTCTGGTTTGGTCTGGTTCAGCCTGGTTTGGCCTCTTTTGAACTGATTTGGACTGGTCTGGTCTGGTTCAACCTGGTCCGGTCTGGTTCAGGGCTGGTTCACTTATAAAAAGGGTTCTTTTCCTCTTTCTTTTCCTCTTCTCTAGGGCTGGCCCCCTTTTCCTCCTCTTTCTTGGATTCCTCTTCCCTCTTGCATTCTCTTCCCCTCAAATCTTCATAAATACCCTAGATCCATCCTCCCTTTGGATCTTAGACTGAAAAATCCCTCAAATCTTCATAAATACCCTCGAGCACGTGGTCTGAGCCTCTTTCAAGATTTGATTTTTGTCGGATCTTCGAGCTTTCCCTCAGGTAAATCTTCCATAATTTTAGCATATTTCCTGCTTAATTCAATTTATGAACTTGTAGGATCGCATGTGAGGGTTAGGATTATGATTTGGCGCCTCGAGCTCCTCTTTCAGGGGGTAGAATTGTAATAAAAAGAGGAACTTTTTTTTCTGGATCTGATCCCTTAATTTATTTTGCAGGTCACCATGTCTCGTATTGCGAGGGGTCAATCCTCTACCGCGTCGGCTGATGGCGCGCCTCCCTCTTATGCCGGTGAGCTATTTTTGGAAATTTATAAATTAGTCCATTTTTTCTTGGAAATTTGCAAATTGGTCCTTTTTACTCCACGTTGTTCTCCTTGGTGAGGCAATCGGGAAGAGCCTTGATTCTCCTTGGTGAGGATCGACGCTTTAAAGATGTGTTTTGCTTGGTCAAAACCATATCTCAAAATAAAAGGGGCGTTTTGACGCTGCATTGTGCCTTATAAGACAGGGATATATTGTCGATATACCTTATCTTATGAATGCACCACGTGGCCAAATCGTCTCACCCTTTATAAGGCAATGACTCTATCTTACCCATCCGTAAGATCAGTTCAATTTCTTTTTATAACTGGAATTAACAAACGTTTAATTGCTTGTTTTCAGTTGAGTATCCTTCCGGAGCATTTTCATCTTATGCGGTGAACGGACGTCGTGGGGATGTTTTATCTTCGGTTTCCGCCAGGCAGGCTATCGGTCCACTTCCTCGGTTGAATTCCCGTGATAGGATGATGGTGAGTCCCGAAATCATCCTAATATCCGACGATGAAGGGGAAGAGGATCCTATTGCTGCAATTATGTCTGACCAAGAATCTGTCCTCCCGGTCTCCGAATCCGTGCAGGGCATCCTCCAAAAAGTAGAGAAGGTTATGCAACAAATGGCCACCGCCATTAGTTCTGGACGGGGAAGATCTTATGATTTGCTCCCTTTCATAACAGATAGTCTTAAAGACATTCAGTGTGTAGGTGGCATCCGGCTAGCTGGACGATGTGAGTTAAGGTTGACTTGCTTAGAGGAACTCATATATCGTTTGGAAGAGCTAGTACACTTTGACTCATATGATGAGGTCACGCCGATCATGATTGATGCTCAGATTCAGAGGATGCATGAGCGTAAGGCCCGAGCGAGACGCATATCAGAGCAAGAAATAATCGTTGCGAACTTGTATGAACGGCAACGTCGTCTGCGGACTAAGATGGATGCTTATAACAATATTGCTGATAGGACGGGGATTAGGACCGTCCAAGGGGAGAGGACTCTAAAAGATTTTGAGCTCGAGAGCACTAGAGTTCAAAATGTTTATAGAGGAGAGCTGGAGGTTCTTCACGCGTTGCGCCGAGAAGACGTAACTGCCGACACTGCCGCCATTCTTGCTTATGCCAAGCTTCAGAAGGAAGAAGAGGAGAGGGTTCGAGTGGAACACGCCGAGAAACTTGCCGCTGTTAAGGCTAAAATTGCTTCCTTCAGTTTATTAGATCTAATTTGAGACGTTTTCTTGTATCTCCACTTGGTTTGATTTTATTAATAAAACAAAGTCTTTTCTTTAGCGCACTCTTCTTTTTATCATTATGTTTCTCTGTTGATTGTGAACCCGGCGGTCATAATACTTACAGGATTTTTGGCAAACCCTCAGCCATCAACGGGTTTGATAAGCCTTTACCGACTACCGTTTGAGTTGGGCTAGCATGCGGATTGTTTAAACCCGTTCCGCATATGACGTTGTGCTAAGAGAGTTAACTCTCTTAGTGCTACGGTATTGAATACGTAGACTTCGTCTTTCTCACGGGAATAGACTACCCGGCGACGCGTGTTAGGCGTTGACTTTAGGATTTTTGGCTAACCCCCAGCCTTCAACAGGTTTGATAAGCCTTTACCGACTACCGTTTGAATCGGGCTAGCATGCGGATTGTCTAAATCCGTTCGCATGTAACGTTGCGCACAGAGATTGAATTCTCTGAGACTTTATGCAATGATGTCGAATACATAGACTTCGCCATTGTTACGGGAATAGGCTACCCGGCGACACGTGTTAGGTGTTGACTTTAGGATTTTTGGCTAACCCCCAGCCTTCAACGGATTTGATTAGCCTTTACCGACTACCGTCTGAGTCGGGCTAGCATGTGGATTGTCTAAATCCGTTCGCATGTAACGTTGCGCTCAGAGATTGAATCCTCTGAGACTTGT
The DNA here is from genome assembly GCA_022839385.1 of Asparagus kiusianus. Lineage (NCBI taxonomy): Eukaryota > Viridiplantae > Streptophyta > Magnoliopsida > Asparagales > Asparagaceae > Asparagus > Asparagus kiusianus. The sequence goes on along the minus strand of BQKN01060440.1, from coordinate 17,184 downwards.
TGCTATGACTTCGAATACATAGACTTCGCCATTGTTATGGGAATAGGCTACCCAGCAACGTATATTAAACGCTGACTTATCCCTACTTAGGCTTCGGGATAAAATACCCCAGAATCGAATTCTGGTGTCTCTTTCTACAGAAAAAGACCAAACCGGCGACGCGTGTTAGGCGCCGGCATATCCTTTCTTAGGATTCAGGATGAAATTCCCCATGCGTATGAGGCATGGATTTTGGTGTTATTAATAACAACCTGCCACAATGTTGAATATGTGGGCGGGTGTTCTTTTTAACGGTTAAGAACTGACCGGCGGCGCGTGGTGGGCGCCGACTTATTCTTTCTTAGGTTTTAGGATAAAATACCCCAGAATCGAACTCTGGTGTCTTCTTCTACGGAGAAAGACTAAACCGGTAGCGCGTGTTAGGCGCAGACTTATCCCTGCTTAGGTTTCGGGATAAAATACCTAGGATGAATCCTAAATTGATAAATTTTTGGAAAAAGGGTTGATGTGGGAAGGAAGAATTTTATATTCTATTCCCCAAACAAGGAAGGAAGAATTTTATATTCTATTCCTTGATTCTGGAAAGGAAGAATTTTATATTCTATTTCCAGTGCAAGAAAGAAACTAGAAGTGGGATCTCCACTCCGAGAATCCGGAAGATCTAGATAAACTTACCTTGTATAGGATTGGTTATCTGATCGGAAGATGAGTTCTTCGTTTATCGAAGTGAAGTTTCAGCTTTGTTTATAACCATGATAAGGTTTAACCAATGAGGAACGAAATTGAGTCCTTTCGTTTATCGAAAGGGGACTCCGAACTAAAAGTGGACCTCTTGTTCATGGAAAGAGTCAAGAGGGCCAGAAGGACATTTTTGGTGGTGAGAAATGATTTTGGGTTATCCTCTAGAATATTAGGTGTAATATTCTTCGAGGAACTTCCCGATAAATGGGTTATCCTGAATGTACTAGGGATAGTACTTTTTCAGGAACTTCCCGTTTATTGGCATTAATTGCCTGACGCCTTCTAGAGAAACGAGGCGATATGCACCGTTTGAGTAGACTGTGTCTATCATAAACGGTCCTTCCCATTTGGGTTCAAACTTACCCTTCTTCTTGGAATTAAGGATTATCGGTCGGCGAGCAGCGAGGACCAGATCTCCTTCCTTAAAGCTTCTTTGGCGGACTCTTTTGTCAAAAGCCCTAGATATTCTGGCCTGATAAAACTCGATGTGTTGTTGAGCTTCCAGGCACTTCTCGTCCAACCTCTCGAGTTCTTCGAGACGTTTTTGATGCTGTTCTTTGGTCGTCATCTCTGTTGCGAGAGCGATCCGAAGGGACGGGATTTGAATCTCCAACGGTAGCACAGCTTCACATCCGTACACCAACGAATATGGGGTGGCTCCCGTGGGTGTGCGTATGGTAGTACGATAAGCCCATAGCGCTTTGCCAAGTTTATCGTCCCAGTCTCGTTTATTGGTCTTCACGAGTTTTGCCAGGATCATGATGATCGTCTTGTTGAAAGCTTCAGCTAATCCATTCGTAGCGGGATAATAAACTGTTGACAAAACATCTTGGATCTTAAACTTGTCACAGAACCTGACAAAGTCGTTGCTTATGAATTGCGGACCGTTGTCGTGGATGATCCGCCTCGGCACACCGTGTCGGTAGATGACGTGATGCTTGATGAAATTGATGACGTTGTTCGTCTTTACTTCTTTAAGCGAGATTGCTTCAACCCACTTTGAAAAGTAGTCCGTGATGGCGAGAATAAACCGATCGCCTTTGACTGAAGGGGGAAAAATAGGACCGACTATGTCCATTCCCCATGTCTCGAACGGCCAGGATGTGGTTGACGTGTGTAACCGCTCCGGTGGTTGGTGCATATAATTTGCATACACTTGATAGGCGTGACATCCTCGTGCGTATTCGATTGCGTTACGTACCATCGTTGGCCAAAAATATCCCATTCTTCTGATTCGATCATACAGCTTGGGACCAGGCTGATGCGCACCGCATTCTCCTTCGTGTGCTTCCTTAAGAACTTCTTCTGCTTCTTCGTTCGAAAGGCATCGGAGGAGCAAATCATCGTACCCTCGACGGTATAATGTACGGGTCTCAGCATTATAGAAGAACCTTGGTGCTCTTCGGCGGATCGATTCTCTTTCTTTTACATCCTCTGGCAAAATACCGTACTGGACGTAGTCGATGATAGGAAAACGCCAACCTCGGGACTCAGACCCGATTTGAGTTGAGTTCACCTCCTTGGCGTTCATGTTTCTGTCATCTTCCTCTTCAATATCCATATCGTATATGGGTATGCAGAGTTGGTGTGATCTTACTGTGACTAGCAGTTCAGTTTCGGGCGGCTGCGCGAGTGATACTGCTAGTGCTGCCAGTGCATCCGCATAAGCGTTCTGGAGACGCGGGATGTATTCGATAAAGAATTCTTTGAAAGAATTTGCCATTTTGACAGCCTCCTGGTGGTACGGGATCAGGTCTTGGTTCCTAACTTCATACTCTCCACGGACTTGGTTGACGATTAGCTGAGAATCCCCAAAAGCTTCGAGATATTCGACCCCCAGCTCCTTGGCGAAACTGAGCCCAATGAGGAGTGCGTTGTACTCGGCTACGTTATTGGAGCACGGACCAGTCAATGAATAAGCCCGAGGCATCACATGCTTCCCCAGGGAAACTAAGACAACTCCAACTCCGGAGGAGATCTTAGAACATCCAGGGGTTATTGCCACATTAGCTGCCCTTGAAGCACCATCGAAGTACAGTTGCCATACTTGTTGATGCGACGTGGTATTAACCTCGTGGGTTTCATCCGGCAAGTCATCATATACTTCTGCCATATCTGTTGTCGGGCTTGCCGCCAAAAGATCACAGATCGCCTGTCCTTTGACCGACTTCTATTGTTTGAAGTGCAGATCGTACTGGGACAAGAGAAGGGCCCACTTCGCTAACCGCCAATTCATCGAACCCGGTTGCATCATAAAAACCCGTACGGGATTTACGTTAGAGATAACATAAATCGTTTGCCCAACCAAGTAATGCCGCATCTTTTGCACTGCGAACACCAATGCGAGGCATTCTTTTTCAATCATCGGATATCGGGACTCAGCGCCTACTAACGTCCGACTTAGGTAATAAACTGCCTGTTCGTGACCATTATCATCGTCTTGTGCCAATAAAGCACTTATCGAATGGTTCATCGCCTTGATGTAAATCAAGAACGGTTTACCTGATTTTGGTGCGCAAGAACAGGAGGGTTCGTCAGATACGTCTTGATATCCTTGAGCGTTTTTTTGCAGGCGTCGTCCCAAACAAACGACACACCTTTCTTGTTTAGCTTAGAGAACGGCTGGCACTTCCCAGAGAGATTTGAAATGAACCGCCGGATGTAAGCTAAACGCCCTTGCAATCCTCTGAGTTCTCTTAGATTTCTTGGGGGTTGCAATTCATTTATCGCCTTCAACTTATCAGGATCGATGTGTATACCTTTAGTGGTGACGACGAATCCAAGGAATTTTCCGCTGGACATTCCAAGGAAGGATTTGGTAGGGTTCATCTTCAATTGATGACTCCGCATGAGATCAAACATCGTCTTCAAGTCTTTGATGTGATCTTCTTTGTTGTGGCTTTTTACCACTAAATCATCAACGTAGCACTCAACCGTCTTCCTGAGGTGCTTCTGGAAAATCTTAGTCATCGCTCGTTGGTATGTGTCGCCCGCATTCTTCAGACCGAAAGGCATCACCGTGTACAGAATACACCGAGGGGCGTTCTGAACGTTGTATGCTTCTCATCCTCCGGGTGCATCTTGATCTGGTTATACCCCAAAAAACCATCCATAAAGGACATTCTCTCGAATCCGCACGTATTATCGATGATGACGTCCGTGATTGGGAGAGGAAAGTCGTCTTTCGGACATGCTGCATTCAGGTCCCTAAAGTCAATGCATATCCTGATCTTGCCATTCTTCTTCATGACTGGGACAATGTTGGCCAACCAGTCTGGATGCTGCTCCTCTCGAATAAACCCTGAGTCGATCAATTTCTTGACCTCTGCCTCGATGGCTTCCATAATTTGCGGACGAAACTGTCTTTGTTGTTGTTTGACTGGTTTGGCATCCGACTAGATATCGAGGCGATGCATCGCCACATTGGGGTCGAGCCCTGGCATGTCTTTGTAATTCTAGGCGAAGACGTCGATGTATTCCCTGATAAGGGCAGTTAATTCCTCCTTCTCATCTGGGGGAAGACTATCGCTGATGAATATGGGCTTTGGGTTGGCTTCATTGCCCATATTAATCTGGACTATTTTATCCTCAGTGGGGGTTCCCTCTGTTCAAACCTATCGCCATACTGCATGTTTAGGTGATGAACCCATGGATCTTCCCACGTTGGCATTTGATCGTCGCCCTCCATCGTAGATGGATCAGCTGTAGTCATGTTCGACATTAGGGTTCTGAATACTTCCCCCAAACTTGTATCGGAGTCCCATTCTGAGGAATCTGACGAGTACCCATCCTTGGCTTTGTTAGCAATTTGATCGATAATTTGCCAACCACATTCATCATCAGACGAGGAAACGTAGCCTAAGCCTCTTTTGTGACGATAATAATCATCCGGTTTCCCTTTTGGTACATACGTTGCTTTGACTGGGATACGGGAACCTCGATCGAAGTATAAACCTTCTCCGAGTGTGAAATCATATCCCTGTCTTTCCATGAGCTTGCGCGCTTCTGGACTATACTTAGATAAATACAGACCAGATTTGTCATCATCTTTATCTTCTCTTAGGAAGTGATCTGGCAATGGAAAATTCTCTCCTTTACCATAAATCACTTCTTTTTCGCCTCCTATTTTGGCGGGGACGATCAAAGTTGTTCTGAAGGAATGTTGGAGGTGTTTCTTCGTTACATAAGATGATCGGAGCGGCATATATAGCTCAGGCTTATCGTCTAATCCTTTTATCGCATCATCAAGAGACAAGGAGTACTCTAAATCATCTTTTATTTCGATATCGGTAAGTTGCCAGTTACAACCGCCATCTGACGATTGTTCATCGTCAAGATTGATTACAAAGGGTACAATGTCATTTAAAACAAAACCACCATTGTAATCAAATCCGGCTTCGGAATCAGCTTCTTCTCCACTGTCCGTGCCCTGGACCGATGGTTCCGTATCGGATTCGTTACCATAAAGGAGAGAATCAGTGAAATAATTCTCAAACCCTTTAAATAGTTGCTTATCCGCGACCACCGTCCTGACTCTACCATCTGTGTCGACATATTTCAGACACTGATGGGGAGTGGAGGGAACTATAACATTACTATGGATCCAAGGCCGACCCAGTAGTAAGTTATATGATGTCTCAGCATCAATCACGTAACACGTGACCTCCGTCTTCAGATCACCCATTTGGCACTTTATCCGGATCTTTCCCAAAGGCCTCGACCCGCTGGTGTTGAATCCGTAAATGACCGTGCCTGTAGACGCCAACTTGCTGACTGGAATGCCAAGGCTATGCATTAGGCGAAGCGACATAATGCTCACAGCGGAACCCGGATCCACTTGAATTCGGTTGACTTCGCTAGAGCCAATGTACCCTACGAAGTATAGGGGCCGACCATGTTTCGAATTCTTCGTCTGCATATCCTCTTTTGTGAAGGTGATGCAGGGAAGGTTCTTGGCCGCTACATTGCATTGCTGAATTGACGGTTCTGGCTCATCCGGTATTGGCTTGACCCGAGTAAGGAATGCTTCTGAATCGGCCAAGGCTTCTCGTAGGGCTTCCCTGGTCTCCTTGGACTGCCGCAGCAACTCATACAACGTTATCCGCGCTGGAATATTGGCTAATTGAGCCATGATATCGAAAACCCATGGAGTTTTCGAGCTCTCCGGTTTATCTCTTCCAATCGGACGATTGAAACGAGACTGCTTCGGATTTTGCACCTCTTGGGGTCTCTTTTCCTTCTGCTGATCCGTCGGCTGTCGTCGAGCCTCTTCAGCCGGTTTAGGAGTTGTTATCACCCCCAGTTCTGTAAGAGTTTTGGCTGGTCCACGTTTAGTCACCCCCAGCTCAGCTACTTGATCATTATGTGACGGATAGTTGAAGTGGTACTCGTTTCCGCTTCTGGTGGCAAACACTTCTTGTTCTTCTTCCGAGAGCAGGAAAGTAGGAGCTTCATCGCCATCCTCTTCGAAGATTGCCGAAGTAGTGTTGCAGGCTTTGCCTTTACCCTTTCTTTTCGAGGAAGTCGCCCACTGTTCATCTTCAATGAGATCCGGATGAACCCAGAGGATTTCACCGTTCGGGGCTGTGTGCGGCACAAGTCCCTTTTGGCGCTGTCCATGTGGGTCATCATTCACCGTCTTCATCCCCACTTTGGTGACGCGTTTAGGCTCAAACCATGTCATGGGCACCGATCCGAAGCTGATCGACACTGCATTAGCTCCCATATTCTTGGCAGGCTTCGGGGTTATGACGCCCACATCAATTAGTGCCTGGATCTTGTCCTTGAGGTGATAGAATGACCTTGTAGGGTGATGGACCTCTCTATGGTACGCGCAGTACTTCGGATCCGTCACTTTGCTGGCTCCTTCTTGATCTACGATCGCCGGCAGCTGGATTTTGTTGTTTTCCAACAAGTATTTGAAGATGCCAGGAACTTCATCATCCTTGAAGGAGTACACTTTAGGAAACCTTAGCTCCGAAGATTTCTGCTTCTGAGGCCGTTGTTGCCATTGCGACTGTGACTGTTGTGGCGCTCGTTGCTGCTGCTGTTGCTGAGGTGGTAATTGAAAAGTTTGGTTAGCATCAACGGCATTAGCATGAGCTTTACCTCTTCCCTTCGGGTTGAAGTTCTGCGCTGGAGCATTCGCCGCTTGTTGGCCTCTCTCCGCCTTCTTCCTCCTGAGGAATCGCTCGGCTTGTTCCCCTTGGACCTTCAGATCCTTCCATGTCTTGGATGGTGCTGTGCCTATTGCTTCCAACTCGTCCAGCGAAAGGTTGTTGTGGCAGGTCTGGAGGATGAACTCTTCTGTGATCGGGTCCTGGCAATTCATTGCCTTGTTCCGAAACCTTTTGACGAAGGTGTCGACTAACTCCCCGTCTTTCTACTTCTCATAGAGCAACGATCCGATAGATATCTCGGTGTCGTCGTCGAAGAAATTTATGAGGAACTTAGTCTCCATGTCGTCCCAGCTGCTTATGCTACCTGGCTTGAGGTGGCGATACCAATCGAAGGCGGCTCCACGAAGAGTGCCAACGAATGACCGCACCATCAGAGGCTCATTGCCGGAGATTACCCCCAGGTGTGATTTAAAATAAATCACATGCTGAGTGGGTGAACCCATTCCATTAAACGGCGTGAAGTTAATTAAACTGAACTTCGTCGGATATGGGATTGATTCCCACTCTCTTGGGTATGGACAAGGAATGCCAGTCTTCTTTATCTCTTGAGCAGAAATCAACGTATTGATTTTGCTCTCGAGATTTTTGATTTTCAGACTTTCACCCGAGTTTTCATCAGTACGATTCGGAGGTGGAAGCGTGGTGTTGTGACTAGCATCTTCATTGCCACCCTCTGTATTAACGAGAGGGTTATTGGCGTTGCGAGCTTCATCCGCATTCGCATTTTCAACTTCCTGAACAACCGGATTACGGCGGCTTGGTTCGCCTTGCTGGTTCGTCAGTGTCTGAATTTGTTGCTCATGCATTTCTCTCATACTCTGCATGGCCATCTGCATTTCGAACCTAAAGTTTTCCTGTTGTTTGGCCATGGCCTCTTCGAGCATCTTGGCCACTTGCTCCGCGCTTATCATGAATGATTCGCGGGGTTACCCTTCACTGGACACGGTATTGTCAGATGCAATTGCTGAGCCGACATCTGATTCTTCATCTCCCGAAGGTACTCTTGTCCGAACCCTACCATACGTTGCACGAATGATGGCTCCGGACTGAAGACGAGTTACATGTCGGGGCACCTCTGGAATCGCCTCGGGATTGTCCTTAGCCGATGTTCCCTTGCTGGTCATGTTGGCGGTGACCCTCGGAAATTCTCCATCACCGATCGCCGCTCTTCTTTGCCGGAAACGCCTATGCCTTGGTTTTGTCGTTTCTGTACTGAGCCTTTCAAACACAGAAACTCTCTCGGGGACTGCCTTGATACAGTTGAACTCAGACAGTACCGCCCGAATGAGCTTTGAACAAGGGCACTGAGTTTCGAGCCTTCGAGGGCTTCTCTTTCTGGATTTGCTCGTACTCCCGGCACGATAGTACAGCTCGTCCGTTTGAAAGTCGGAGCAACCTATCGTGTGTTGGCACGATTTCCTAGGTATAACGTCATCGTCATCAGACGATAACGTTTTCTTCTGAAGGCGAACTGCCTTTTTCGGGCTTTCGAGAGTCACGCGCCTAGAAACGCGCCTTTGTGGGCGCGAATCTTCAACGGGCTCCTGAACTTCAATACGTAGCGTAGTACGCTTAGTTGCCTTGATTTCCTCACCATGTTGAGGGTTGCAGCGACCCCCAGCATGTTGAATCGTTCGGGACTTCTTCATTGGCCCCAAACGCTCTTGAACTGGAATCTTGCCTCGTTCCTTGGGAAGTGGACCGAGGCGCTCCAAAACCGACTTCCTTTTCTGGGACGGTCCTGCGGGATCTCCCGAAGCAGTTGTGGAAGTCATCGGCGGTTTGGGTTGACTCGCCGGAAGTTGCACTTTCGACGGTTGCGGTTGTTGCTCCTTGGTCTGAACCGCCGCTTCAGACTTCAGCCTTCAAACTTTGCAGGTTGATGGCGGCTTCTTGGCCACCTCATTCTACAGTTTTCGACGGGCTTCTTCAGCTTTAGCCCGTGCCCGCACTGATAATGCGCGGCGCTTACGGATACGCTCCTCTAGCGTCGAACGGTTCCGTTTGACACGGACCCACTCCATCGTTGGCGTCTTGGAGGAACCACCATTCATTGACTGTTGAGGCTGCTTGCCTCTCTTGCTCTTCAGATCCGCATTGTAGCGGACCCCGTCAACAGACTCCATGGCCTTTGCGAATTGTTTCGCAAGGCGTTGGCGCTGCCTCTGGCGAGCTCTCTTAGAGAGAGTCACCACGCCTTCAATGGCGGATTAGACCTGCTTGGAGGCCGGTGGAGCTTCACCCGATGCAACTTCGGCACCAATCGGGGTGAAGTCGTCGTTGGTAGCTTCAACTTCTTCGTACCAACGAACTTTCCTCCTGGAGGAGAACTTCTGGGATTTCTTGGACTTGCGGGGGGAGGTTGATCCAGACGAGGACACGTACTCCTCGTATTTCTGCTGGTCGAACTCATATTCGACCTCCTCCACGACCAGGATCGAGATCCACGGCTGTGACGCTCCGATCTCGGCAGTGAGATCGGCGACTCCCACTGTGGTCGCCAGATTGTTCGTGGGAAAAACTGTATACTTCTTCATTGATGATTCCATTGCACACTCGGTAATTGTTTATCGATTAGAAAGTTCCGGTCTTTTTATAAGGTCCGGTTACAAGAAATCAACAAAAAGTAAAAATTACAACTTTCCTTATTTGTCGAACAAATCACGAGCTCCTGTTTTTCGGTCGCTCGCTTGCGTGGGTTGTTTGCCTGTGCCGATGGTTGATCCGTTGACCACCGCACGATCTAAATCCGGACGGATCTACGTAGTATGACGGGTATTATTCCACTAAGGAAATAATAGCCAGGGGGATTGGTTCACCAAGGAACAAATCGTCCAAATCTCGGGATCAAAGACCAAGCTTTGATCCGGAGTGTGCCTACGTAGATCTCAGATCTGATTTCCTCTCTTGAACTCCTGCCTTTTGTGACGCGGATGCTCGCCAAGAACCAGATCTGAATGCCCAAGTCTTCAAGCCTTCAAAAACTCCAAGATGAGGTCTCACTTCGACAGAGTTTCGGCTCTCCAAAAAGTCCTCCCAACAAATGAACCCCTAGGCCTATTTATAGGCACCCAGATCTGTGCCTAGGCACAGATCTGGGCTGAGGTGGCTCGGCCACCGAGCCACCTCAAGGTGGCTCGGCCATGGCCGAGCCACCCATGGGTGGCTCGGCCGCCGAGCCACCCTTGGGTGGCTCGGCTATGGTCGAGCCACCTCGGGGTGGCTCGGCCACCGAGTCACCTTCGGGTGACTCGGTTTTGGCCGGGTCTCTTTTGGTGTTGGTTTCCGTCATTTCCGATTCTTTCGGTTCCGTGTTTGGACTCGATTCGTTGACCCGATTTGGTAGTAAATCCGGTTCCTGATTTGGCAGTAAATCCACCTCTGAATTTGAGTCCGAAACTGATCACGAATCGATCGTCATTCGTCCGAGTCCGCTCTTGACTGGATGACTCGTTGATTCCTCAACCGTTGGCTTGATTCCGCATGCGAATGGGTGCATTCCGTTGCTCGCGTGCGATTCGTTGATCTCGCCGCCTCGTCACTCGATGGTTTGTCGAATCACTGTGCCAAGCTGTGTTAAGGGATCTATAGGCAATTTTATACGCCTACATCGGCCAAGCCAAAGGACGACTTCAAGCTCGAGCCTCTGCCACTGACAGCACTTCGACGTCACATTAAATGCTTGGTAGGTACATCATACCTCTATCCCCGATAGTCTTCATGTCTCATCGGACCATTTCAGCACCGTCATGCCTCCGATCATTTCACATTAAATGCTGAGGTGATATCTCCTCCACTAACCGAATGATACGTGTAAAGTAGGTGCTGATGCAGCCACCAGCCCATACCTATTGTGACGCCCCTGGGTTCACACAAGGTTGCAGTCCAAGGTGAAACCAAGAATGTCAAACCTACCATGCACCACACCGTGCAACAACGAGTTTCACCATCACAATTAACATCTATCTAGTAGAATCAATAACATGTGTAGGTACAAAAGCAAGTAAAAGATAATACCCAAAGGGCTGATGAAATGATAGTGATCAAATAAATATCTCATCATCCAACAAATGGAAATACATAGTCAATGTCTGAATCAATAAACTGGAGTAGTCAACAAGTCTCAAATACAAATATCTGACAAGAAGAAAATAAGGCACATAGCCTTTACAACTTCTAAAACAATACTCTCAAATGTCTAACAAAATCTATAGTAGAGCTCCAACACTAAAGTGTGTCGCCATCAACCTGCGACTCTTCGGGCTCCTGGCTCATTACCTGAAATGGGGAGGGACAACGAGCGTCAAAGCGCTAGTGAGCAATATCACAACCAACCCCAAGGGAGCATGGCTCGTTGTATATGAAAATACAGATAATACATAATAAATCTAAAATCATTGATCTTACTAAAGAGGATTTTAGTATTTAGAAATTTACAACACGAGCATAGGTACATCGAGCGAAATAATCCAAACAAGGAAACCCTCATGTATATAACTTGTATCTCAAATTGTAAATCCCTAAACACCAAACCCGAGGTCCTAGTACAGAAATAATAATAAAAGAAATACAACAAAATCTCAGAGCATGAATACCGTGCCAAATCATAGCCTACACGAGCATCATGTAATCATGCCATAGTCTACATAAGTGTCATGTCATAAACTCCTATGAGCAAGTCGTATACAGGGTTAAGAAATATGTCCGATAAAGGAACTAAGTACTGTGGTTTCCAAACACATGGAGTAAGTGGCAAATGTCCAACACGAGGACTGAAGTGGATTATAGTCCAACACGAGGACTTTAGCGATTATAGTCCAACACAAGGACTTTAAAGGATTATAGTCCAACACGAGGACTTTGTAACTGTGTAAAGTATATGCGGAAAGATACACAAAAATCTAAACTCGCACGCATCTCGATGTACATATCTAAACTTGTGTCAAAAGTCAACCCACATGTACAGATGAATCATTAACATGGTGAACCAGGATCAGGTTATCGAGGCGACCCCGAAAAGCAACTCAAACAGATCAACAATCTGTAAAATAGCTCATCAGTCGACTGATGTGTCGACTGATGATGACAGTCGACTCATATGTCGACCGATCAGGCTCAGACAGCACAGCCTCAGCTCACCAGTCGACCGACCAGTCGACCTAGAAGCTGAGAAAACACAATCAGCCCGTTAGTCGACTGATCAGTCGACTGATGACTGGAAATCTGCCCGTCGGTCGACGGATCAGTCGACCGATCAACTGCAGAAAATTCTGTACAGGTTGTTATTTACCTAAATTTTGATCTAAACTCATCCCCATCAATCCCAAGCATGAAGAATACTGATATTAACATATACGTACCAAACTGGAAAGGAAGTTTTACATGTAATCATTTATCAAAAACCATAAACACATAAAAACATGTTTGATACGTTTTGAAATCAATAAATCATGAAATAACTCTTTGTCAAATGTTTTCAGGTCTAGATCTCTTTAATAAAGCATTGGTGATCTTTTTATAAACTGAAAAGCTTCAATACTACACATCATGTACCATAAAGATTTATGCTTTGTACTAAAAATACGTTTTTGGCTCAATAAAACTCATCTAAACTCAATAAATTCGTGTAAAATGAAAGGGGCAGAGTTGGGCGAGATGTTACTCGCCTCTGGGTGATGAACAACTCCTGGATCTGAGAGAGAGTGGATCCCCTTTGCTGCAATGTGAAGATCTTGCCGAAAATCCTCTAAGTTCTTCCCCAAATCACCAAGAACAAAACTAGGGTTTTAGATAAGGGAGAGGGGGCTAGGGTTTTCTCAATACTGAAGATGAGAGGGGTGATTTCGGGTGAGAGGGGATATATACAAACGGTTAAACCCGACCCAAACCCGAACCAAATCAAAACAGACCCGAAACCTGGAAAAACTGGAAATCAACGTATCAGTCGACTGAGGTGTCGACCGACGCCGTCAGTCGACTGATGTATCGACTGATTTGGAAAATTCTAGTTTTGTGCATGTTTTGCTAATTTGTAAAATCCAACGCACAAAGCTCTACACCCATACTCTCCTATCATCTCAAATAACTTGTTATCATGTACATCAATGACCTCAAGCTATTTATCATAAAAGAATTATTTATTTACTAATAATTCACATATATTCATGTAAAATTTACAGGGTTCTACACCTATTTACTGCCATCCTGTGCTCGGTTGAAGTGACCGTTCTATCCTTTCAACACCACTATACGTAGAGGTACTATTCTAACATAAAAGTGACTTTTTGAGATCTGATCTTTTAAGCAATATCTACAAATTATACTGTACGACCCTAAGGAACTCACATAATTCTTCATTTTTCCCACTCAAGTTCATCAACTAACTTGATCGTCAGAGGTACAACGGGGGAACCAAGCCCCATCCTCTCACGAGTTGCTACTTGTGCAGGCTAAAGCTAATCAACTCAAAACTAGATATTCAGAGAAGTGAGCGGCCCCTAATCAACCTCATCCACCTATATATTTGACTGTTTGATTATTTAACATCAACAGTTTAACGCTCATTATAGGGCCTTCTTTCTTTTTTAAGAAAGCATGTCTGGTTTTCAGCATAGGGTTGATTAGTCTCACCCTGAAGGACCACATCAGAGCTAACTTACTCACACTCAGCATGATGAAATAGCTCAGAAGATCTCTCAATCCCTCCAACAACAACTCGCTGCCTTCACTAGCGAGCTCCTCAGCCGGCTTCCATAGTTATATCAAGCTACTTCTGCTGTCCCCCCATAATTTGAAAACCAACAATCGGAGACTCACCCTCCTTCTAGAGCACAACAGATAGTTCCATCACGAACTCCTCATGCTGCTACAAAATAGCTAAGGGATTGGGTCGAGTACACGACCCCGCCACCTTATTGGTCGATATTGCCTCCATCATCCTGAAGTTACCGGTGAGAGTCCTGTCCCTGGCTACCCAGGGGACTACACTAGGGGAGCAATCTCTAAGACTCTCCCCCACCACTGTGCTTCTCTAGCCCCCTCTACTATCGTGTGGGCCTCTATATACGATCGAGTGTACAGACCGATCGCAGATGCCATTGGGGGTAACACCCCCCTTTCTATTGACCTGATGGATGCCCCATGTGAGAAGTTCAAGATACCACACGTAGAGAAGTATAAGGGTAAGAGAGATCCCTCCGAGCATGTTCAGAACTACTATGATGTGATGAGCATGCTCTAAGCATCAAAAGAGGTTATCTGCTGATACTTCCCCATTAATCTTTTGGCAAATGGCAAGCTCTAGTGGAATGCTCTTAAGAAGAAGTCCATCAATAGCTTCTAGCTACTCAGCCAAAAGTTTGTCTACCACTTCCTGGCTGACACCAAACAGAAGCTGCCCCTCATGTGCTTATCCAAATGAGGCAAGGGCCTAGAGAGAGCGTTCGAGCTTACTTCAAAAGATTCTAGACAAAGAGGTTGGAGGTCAATGACCCAGGGAGTGCGGTTGCTATGTCCGCCCTTATGGCAGGCTTGTAGAGTAACAAGTTGGCCGACTCACTTGCCAAGAAGCCGGCCACCAATTATGAGCAGCTGATGGCCAAAGCTCATGGGTACATTGACATAGAGTATGCTCAAGCTTACAAGGTGACAGCTAGGGCTATATAGACCTCCACAGCCATGACTTCAGTAGCATTAGCCGCACAACCACTAGCATCACTTGCACCGCCCGCACCACCAACCGCATTGGTAGCAGCATCGACACCTAAGTCGGCTAGAGGCCCCCTAAAAAGCAGGAATGTCTGAGAGACCCCCCGAGAGTCAACTCCTGCTCTAATCAATCCGATAGGAGGGACCGATGGAGGGACCTGGCATCGAGGTCTGCCCTCACTATCTTCAATACCTTGAGGTCAAATCCCCGTAATCAAGATACCCGACATTTTTTCCACTATCATAGAGATCACGATCACCTCACTAATGACTACCATATCCTGAAGAGGGACATCAAGGATCTAATAGAGAGAGGGTACTTGAAAAAGCTCACCTCTCAGAGAGACCGGAGGGAAGCTGCCACAGCCATGGCAGATAGGAGATCTTATTCATGGTCGCCTCGTCCTTGACCGCCTCAGGATAGTCGACCCCTAGAGCCTAGCCATAAGGAGGTCATCAACACAATCAGTGGTGGTCCCACCATCGGAGTATGCTAAGAGGGCGTTGCGGGTCGACTAGTGTGACAATAGGTCGAGAGCAGGGGAGCTCATCTCTTTTGGGGATGCTGACCTGCAGGGCGTCGAGATGCCTCATGAAGACCCAATTGTCATAACAGTCGGGATTGATGGTTTCCAAGTGAAGAGGATCATGGTCGACATGGGAAGCTTGGTGGACATCTTGTATGTCTACGCCTTCGACCAGATGAGCATCGACAAATCTCAGCTGCTCCCCTATAGAGGCCCCCTCATTGGATTCACTAACGCTCTCTTCTCGGAAGGGATGATTACTCTCCCCCTAACAGTCAGAGAGTACCTTAGGCAATCCACCGTCCAAGTGCAATTCATGGTGATGAATCTCAAGTCAGCCCACAATGTCATCTTAGGCCGAACCGCCCTCCATATTTTGTGGCTATCCCTTCGACCTACCACCAGATGGTCAAATTCCCTACTCCTATGGAGTCAGGATCGCCAAGAGCAACTTGTTAGGTCTCATGTTTATGAGCCTATTGTCTAATCTGATTTTGATGATTAACAAATAATTCCTAACATTATTTTTGAGTATTTGCATTTGCTTGTTAGGTATCCTGCACAAACATCCTTCGTTGGAGGTTGGATGGACTTGAGCTTTAATGATGATATTCATGGAGGTTGGAGGAAATTAGAATGAAGCCCGATGCCATTCAAGTCAAAGACACACTATCGCTTCATCCCCACTAGCAAGATCGAGATTAACGAAGATTATTTGCTTGGGTATAGTAGTTTAGTTTTGTACTTCATGTGTTTATACTTAAAGCTCAAACCATACACGTACACGTTATTTCGGTTTATCGTATTATAGATCTATTTGGGAATATATCACGTTTTTAGATTATTGAATTAATGATACTATTTTACATATTTTCTAAGGTCTATTAATCCATTTAAAAGTATCTCAAAACATGTTTGAAATAGTTTCATCAAAATCAAGTGTTCAAATAAACTTGTATTTTTGACCGTTTTGTAAAATAATAAGTTTTCACAAATGGGAAATGCTATTTTGAAAATTCCTCTTCTAACATATTCATTTTCATATGTATAAATGTTTTTCCAAGTTTTACTATTTTTGGAGTTTTTTTACTATTTTTAATCGAATTTAGAAAATCAGCTTTTTAAAATTCAGGATTTGGGCATTAGTTTTTTAGTCGACCGAATTCTTGGATCGGTCGACCGAACAGTCATTTCAGTTAACGGACCTGCTTTTCAGTCGACTTGGCAGAAGCATTTTTTCTTGCATTCTTTTTTATAGTCGATCAGTCGACTGACTACTAGTGTCAGTCGACTGAACAATGTTTTTAGTTGACCGACCTATTCTTTTTCTATCGACCGACTGTGTGTTAATTTTCTATATTTAGCCAACGGTCGAATTTCTCAGTTGATCGATTCACTTATCAGTCGAGTGATCATCTGTAATATCTAGTTTCTGATTTGTTTTATTTGAGAGGCTATAAATAGCCCTTAAGACTTATTTCACTACAAGAAATCCTGTATTTAACGACCAAAATTAGTTATGGGACCAATTGACCATCATTAATGTGCATGTAATAACGATGAGTTTTAAAGCCTTCGTCGAGTGATTAGAAATATTAATAGAATGATGTGACATGTGATAACGGCTTTCCAATCCCTTCGTTAATTTGATCCTAATACCGTCGTTATTGGGTCTCCTTAAAGATGAAGGGGTTCATTATCTTCATTGATGCTATTCCTAATCATAATAGGACTTATAGATTAACCTATTACTATTAACTAACAAAACCCATAATCAAAATCCCCAAAGCCCCAAGTACAACCCGAAACCCGAAATTAAACCCTGCAAAAAAATTGATTTTGGTTATAAATTAACCTATTACTAATAATCGCCGCCACCATATTAATTAACCCTAAATTAAAAAAATCGCCAAACTCAGCGCCGCCGTCACCTTTGTTTTGCTAGTCATCTTGCTAATTGTAGAACCCCGTAAATTTTATAATGAGTATATTGAATTACTAGCGAGAAATAATATTGATCATATATTTTA
>BQKN01060439.1:0-11292 GCA_022839385.1 Asparagus kiusianus | reverse complement strand
ATTTGGCCGATAAGGCCTTGCCTCAGCTGGACATCCCCAAATATGTAAGTGCTTTAAACTGGGCTTTCGACCAGTCCAAAGCTCATAAGGTATTTTAGCAACTGCTTTAGTTGGTACTCTGTTCAGAATGTAAGCTGCTGTCTTAAGTGCTTCTCCCCAGAGTGACTCTGGTAAAGAAGAATGAGCAATCATACTTCTTACCATATCCTTAAGAGTCCTGTTTCGTCTTTCAGCTACGCCGTTCATGCTAGGTAAACCCGGCATGGTATATTGTGGGACGATACTGCATTCCTCTAGGTATCTAGCAAATGGTCCTGGACGTTGTTCACCTGAACCATCATATCTGTCGTAGTACTCACCACCACGATCAGATCTAACGGTTTTAATTCTTCGGTTGAGTTGATTCTCAACTTTAGCTTTATAGGCTTTGAACATGTCCAGAGACTCAGATTTTTCATGAATGAGATATAGGTACCCAAAACATGAGTAATCGTCTATGAATGATATAAAATATTGTTGACCATTCCAGGATGCCGTAGGAAATGGTCCACAAATATCTGTATGTATCAAATCTAAGACTTTCGAAGATCTGTTAGCACCTAATCTCTTAACTTTGGTCTGTTTTCCCTTGATACATTCAACACATACGTTAAAATCTGAAAAGTCAAGGGAATCCAAAATACCATCAGACACAAGACGCTCAACTCTACTTTTTAAGATATGACCCAAGCGCTTATGCCATAATGTTGCCGAATTTTTCTTATTTAATTTACGCTTAGTACCACGAGATTCCACATGCAAAGTTTCATTATAAGAAGCAATTGTATTAAGCAAATATAGGTTGTCATAAGTACTCAAGTAACCAGTTCCCACAACATTTGAATTAAAAGATAAACTGAATTGATTGTTTCCAAATGAACAAGAATAGCCTGATTTGTCCAATACAGAAACTGAAATTAAATTCTGTCTAAAAGACGGTACTACAAAAGTATCTTTTAAGTCCAAATAAGAACTAGTTCCTAATAGCAACCTAAAATGCCCAATTGCTTCCACATCTACCGATTGACCGTCGCCCGCAAAGATGTGTCTTTCAACATCACTTGGATTTCGGTAGCTCAGGTAACCCTGCATAGAAACACTTATGTGAGTAGTAGCACCAGAGTCTAACCACCAAGTGTTTCTAGGTACTGAAGCTAAATTAACCTCAGAACAGACCAAAGTAAGGAACGTACCCTTATTAGCACGCCAGGCGTGATATTTGGTACAGTCCTTCTTTACGTGTCCAGGCTTGTTACAGAAAAAGCAACCCTGATTATCCTTATGTTGTTTCTTCTGAACTGGACCCTTAGCAGCTTCATTATCATTCTTTCTTTTCTTGCCCTTATCCTTAGAGGCATAGGCCAAATGAACACTTTCAGTCTTATCTTGCTTCAACCTGTCTTCTTCTTACACATAGTATGAAATGAGCTCATTTAGAGTACATTTCTCCTTTTGGCAGTTATAACTGACCTTAAACTGATTAAATTTTGCAGGAAGAGACAACAGAACCAGATGCACCAATAACTCATCACAAAGATCGAGTTTAAGTGCCTTAAGCTTTGAAGCAATATGAGACATTTCCATAATGTACTCCCTGATATTTTCTTTGCCCTTATACTTTATTGAAATCAAGCGAGCTAAAAGCGTGCTTGTTTCTACCTTATCGTTTTTAGCAAAACGCTTCTCAATTTCGGCAAGGAAATCTTTAGCCTTAGTAATCCCTTCGGATTCTATACCCCTGAAGGCTTCCGGAACGCCGCGCTTAATGATCATAAGACTCATGCGATTCGAACGCTCCCACTTCTCATACTCCTTCTTTGCATCAGGAGTGCTATCCGCATTGAGAGGTTGGGGTTGTTCAATTCTTAATGCAAGGTCTAGATCCATGCAGCTAAGAATAATTAATATGTTCTCTTTCCAAACCTTGAAGTTTGTCCCATTTAGCATGGGAATTGAGTTGATGTTAGCAGAAATTATTACAACAGATGCATTAGCTAAAATAAAACAAAAAAAAATGCTCACATTAATAACCATAATTAGTAATCAATAAAATTCAAATAATAACAAATCTCATCCAAGATATCTGGCACAACATTAATATCAAGTCTTTGGATAATAATATTAACTTGTAAGTGATATCTTGTTGCAATGATCAAACATTGACAATAACTCATGTCAAATAATAAAACTATCTTTGGATCGATTCATTATTCACATGTAAACCTTATAATTGTCACACGCTTATTATTGCAGATGTGTATACAGTCTAAATAAATATTAACCTTCATTTGGGCCGATTAAATATTTACACGAAAGCATACACACAAATATCTCATATTCCTCATGAACAATCTACATAAGAGAGGTTACTTTGGTAACTTTTTGTTTCAATTAAACAATTGGAGTGAGAGATAACCTTAATACCTTAGTGTCATAATATTTGAATTAAATAATTGATTAACTACCAAAATTAGATTTAAATTAAAAGGTTTTAATTTAAATCAACTGAATTTCCAAAAAAAAATTTAATTGGGGTCTCATAGCTTAATTAGGGCCCATAACTTAATTGAATAAATTAAGTATAGCAAAGTAGACCCATGAAAAGTTGAGGCTTAACCATAGTGAACACGAAGTTCGCTTGACTTCGAACATGAGGTTCGACTGTATTGAGTACAAGACTCACCTAAGAACGAACACGAGGTTCGTTTGAAAAATGAACGCGATGTTCAACTTGAGAACGAACGCAAGATTCGTTTTGATAATGAACACGAAGTTCAACTTGAGAACGAACGCGAGGTTCGTTTGGATTGAGCACAGGGCTCGCCTGAGGATGAACGCGGAGTTCGACCTAAGAATGAGCGCAATGTTCAACTTTAGAACGAACGCGAGGTTCGACTTGAATTGAGCGCGAGGCTCACCTAAGAACTGAGCGCGAAGCTCAACTTGAATTGAGCGCGAGGCTCACCTAAGAACTGAGCGTGAGGCTCAACTTGAATTGAGCGCGAGGCTCACCTGAGAACTTAGCGTGAGGCTCAACTTGAATTGAGCGCGAGGCTCACCTGAGAACTGAGTGCGAGGCCCAACTTGAATTGAGCGCGAGGCTCACCTGAGAACTGAGCGTGAGGCTCAACTTGAATTGAGCGCGAGGCTCACCTGAGAACGAACGCTAGGTTCGTTTAAGTTGAGCGCGAGGCTCAATCCTGAGAACGAACGCAACGTTCGTTTAAATTGAGTGCGATGCTCACCCTAGAACGAACGCGAAGTTCGTTTGAAGCTTTCAAGCCTCGCCAAAATTTGAGGTAACCACCTCCTTAATTTTCGCCACGTTTTCACGCACGAACCCTAAGGGTTTCAATCTGAAACCGCCGCCATTACTCCCGCACCCAAGAACAGATCTTAATCCAAAACCAGAGATTTAAGATCAAAAAACCCAATTTTAAAAAACTTAAATCCCTAAGAATTAATCACAGGTGGCTCTGATACCACTTGTTAGATCTAAATAAAACTTGAGATCTAAATCATAAAACCATGATTAATTCGAAGAGATTAACAATAATCAAAAGGAGCGGAAGCTTATACCTGAATCCATAAATGAAACTTGAGATGGGTTTGGATCTTCTAACCTTAGGGTTTTTCTAGCCAAATTTCTCTCTAGATGGGGGTAAAGAGAATTAGAGAGTGTAACCCTAGATTAGGGACCATAACCTCTTATTTATAGATATTGTACATTTGTAATTTAGCCCCTCATCAAATCACAATTACAACCTGGTATCTGCACATATAACCCCATGACTTATTTAAATACCCATTAACCCAAATTAATTGATCACTTTAGTGAGTTATCCTAAAAGATAGCAATACACATTGATTAATCATATGTGCCCACAAATAGATTTATTAGATTAAATCAAACATTCCCTTGCCAAACACGCTTAATGATGTCAGGAGGGTCCGTGAGGAAATTTGAAAGTTCAGGGGAAAATTGGTGACATATCCCAAATTTCAAGGGCTTGGTGGTGGAAAAAATGCTTCAGGGGGTTTCTTCTAAACCCCCAAAAGTTTAAGGGGGGTTTTATCAAATTTGCCTCAAGTAAAAACCCCTCTTCCACCTTTGCTTTCCTCATGCATGGACTTGGCCTCCTCCTGTACCTAGAGTTCGATTTCATATGAGAAAGAAAAGGTGATCGAAACGAGAACCCATCTCCTCTCTCTCTATCTAAACCCTGTTCCTCTAAAAAAGATTCGAATATTTTCCCCACTCTCCCCAGATTCATGCAGAGATTAGAAAGCTCAATGCTGAGCTAGTAATAACCATATCCTTTTCCCTTCTCTAAAACGAAGCAAAGAAAATCCCATCGAAATCCCCAACTGGGTCCTTCACAAATCACTCCCAAACCCAACAAACCCCGAGATTTCATCGATTCAAGCTGACCCTTTTGAGATCTCTTTCACCCTCTTCATGGATCAAGATCGCTCCCTCGGCCGTCACGTGCGCAGTCCAGTGCCGCCGCCGGACCCCGGTGGCTACAGGCTGAGAGAAAAACCAAAGAGAAGGACGGGCTTCGACGATCTTGGAGAGAACCAATGTGGTGAATGCGGCAGAGAATTCAAATCCCGCAGGGCTCTGTTTGGCCACATGAGCTCCCATTCTCAGAGAGCTCAGAGAACCAAGGAAGAAGATGATGCAAGATCACTGAGCAAGAAGCAGAAGAGGGTGTCGCCCGAGTACCCGAAGGAGCAGGTTGACGGCGCCCTTGCTCTCATGATGCTCTCCAGGGATCAAGGCAATTGGGGAAATGGGGTTCCTGGGGTTTCTGATTATGATGATAACTCCCTGAAGAAGAAGAAGAAGAAGAAGAAGAAGAATGGATCCAATGGCTTAGGAGCTGATGCTGCGATAAATAAAGCAGGAGGATTCCAATGTCGGGTTTGTTGCAAAGTGTTTGGCTCTGGTCAGGCTTTAGGTGGACACTGGAGGGCTCATTCGTCAAGGGCTACCCTTAGAAGTGTTGACGGTGGTGATGCTTATTTTGGTGCGCAATGACCACCAATATCATCGCAAATTGAGGGTGCATAGATTCTTGCTCTTTGATGTAGCTCATTATTCCGGGTGCTCAAAGGCGAGGTAACGATGAAATCTGATATAATTCTCATCCAAGCTTCTCTGCTTTCTTTTTGTTGGGGCTATAGAATTTGTTCTTATTGAGGCTTATCGAAGTTGTCTAGTGAGTTTAGAAATACACCTTGGAGTTTTGGTGTTGAGTTAGACACAAATGCAAATTGGACTGAAGAAGATTGGTTATTGTAGCTTCTAATTTCCATCCTCTTCATTGAATTGTTTATAGGTTCAATCACTTTCTCCTGAAAGATTACAGGTTATATAAAAATATGTAAAAGTTTGTGCTTAATTATTGCATATCTCATACTGCCCGCCCTTATACTAGTGTTTCTAAATTCTGAGTACAAAGCTAGTACTTCAGTTCAATTGGAGCAAAAATGTCTGCTAGGTAGGCCTAAAACAATGAGTGTATTGTCACTAACAGTATGATATGAACATTAATTGACTGTGAAAGTAGTCCTTTGGTCCGTGTTCAATCCTTAGTCAACCCTTGGTACCTATATTAATTGGATCAAACCAAAGTAAATTAAGATCTTGAATAATTGTGTTCAGATATGATCTTGTCCGGGTGTGGTATGATAAGCTTTGTTACATATATTTCCATGTCTATGCTATTAATGGTAAAATGATACGCATCTTATGAGTCTTATGACAAGATCAGTGTCAGATTTCTGTACTTTATGTTGCCAGATATGCATGTAAATATTGCTGCACATGTATATTGTGTGAATGCCACCATAGGCACCAGTGTAGACTTCATAGAGTAGAGAGCACCCTAGTTAATGAGGCAGCTTGCTTGAACATGAAGTGAACCATGTGCGATTGACACATCCAACAACATTTGTAGACGGTAAAATAGCTAGAGACATTCAAACTGGGTAAATTATAAGAAGCTCTCTCACCAGAAACAGTTCAGAAAAACTCATCATCCGTTACCGTTAGGGCCTGTTTAATTAGGCCTTGGCAGCCCAAAAATTGGAAATGCCCACCTGACACTCGTAGAAATTGATCAGACTTCTTAAAAACTATCCCTATTTATTTGTTTGGGTGGGCTGGGAAAGAATTATTCATCTTTCCTTCTTTGTCACTTTTCGGCACGATTTGGGGACCCAAATCTGAGCTATTAGGTGGGAATTGGGAGGAAATATATTATTTTAGGTTTAAAAAGTAAGGGGGGAGAGGTGATGAAAGCAAATCACTTACTTTGGTTTCCTTTTTTTTTTTTTTTGTTATCAACCAAACAGTGGAATTAGCACATTGTATTTTCTGTGCAAGTTTTCTGAGTGAAGCAAACAAAAAACAACAATTTCCAAGAAATACACAGAAACACATGGAAAGTCAGTTCTGGGCCTAAAATTGATTTCCTACTATTTATAGAAGATAACCAAACAGGCCCTTAATGCATATGTTACTTTTGTAACAAAGTTTTGTTGTTCATATGTGTAGGAAGACATTCACCGTCGAGAAACATCCACTTCAGAAACCAGAGATTTTAAACGCTGAAAGGAACAAAATACAGAAGAGTTTTTTTTTTTGATAAAATAAAGTTCAAGTTTTATCACTAATGTATAATCCTATACGCAAACATCCATCCATACATCTGAAGAGCCAAACTCTGTTATAAAACCAACTCACTAATGAGTAATGATTTACGGTTTTTGTTGAACTTTTTAGATGAAGGGTTTTCTTCGAAGGGGCATCTTGTAATTTACCCTTTGAAGTATCTGTCGCATTGTGGTTTCATTTGCAAAATCCTGGTAGAGTTGGTTAAGGAAGCTAAAGAGTGCTTTTGATTGAGAAAATGTATTATATGCTGCAAATCTGTAGTGGAGGATATCTGAATCCTGAGGTTTCAGGCTCAAACAAGGATGACCTAGTAAATTCTGATATGTTTCAGATTGATCAATTGTATAAGACTTTATTAGATGGTGTCAAACTCACTACAGATTGATCAATAAATAATAATAAATAATAATACATATATCATTTATAAATAATAGATGGTGCCAAATTCTGATATGTTCCAATATTCATGTTATATACTCAGTTATAAATAATAATAAATATTAAATATTAAATCACTTATAAAATAATTTAAGATAAATATGATGTCTAGTTCTGCTACATAATAATATATTAAATTAAAAAAATGGAGGAGTTGGAAGAAGAATTCATTTAGAAAACTGGCACACTCAAATTGCACGTGAAAAAATAGAAAATGTTAACCTTCAAAATACGTGTGCAGTGAGATGTAGTAATTAGGTTTTGACATTTTTTTTGTATTTGAATTCACAATTTTCCTTGTGATAGTTTTTGGAGGACTTTATTGATCTTACAAAATAATTCGGACTCGCCGTTAAATCTAAACACGAATCCTTATTTAATTTTAAAGTTGATAATGTAGTTTTTATGTCATTGAAACATAAATTATTATATGTTATTATATAAACCACTCTCAATATTTGTTCTCTCTCAATCCATTACCATGTTTCAGATAAATACTTAAAGTCATTACTAAGACTGTTTTAAAAAAAAAAATCATTTCGTTAGCTAGAGAGATGGTGGTGGACTGTTGAAGTGACATTTTAACATCTGAGAGATGACTATAAAATTCCTCTTCAATGTTTGAACGCCATGCCCCCTTCAATTTTTGCATTACTGTCACTATGTTATTAAGGCAGTAGTATAGACAATAGTGTAGATGTGCTAGCCTTCTACTAGAAGTTTTGCTAAACTTTTCATTGGAAAAAAAAGGGGAAGAAATTTATATAGACAAGACACAACAATAACAGGGGATAGAATAATTTCATGTTTGATTCCAAGAACTAATACATAACCGTTACGGGGGTCCAACTGAATTTCAGCAAGTACACTTATAAGGGATCCTATTATCTCGGGATAATCATAATTTATCTTGTAATTTATCTCGTAATATCTCTGATTCGAGATGAACTAATTGATGTGCAGTTCAGATAAAACCGTTATCAAAACGATGGGGAGGTCTTGTACTTGTTTCAAAATTGAGATACAGGATTTGACCTTCAGTACGGAATCATATGAAGTTGATCACTATTTAATTATCTTGATTTCAGTATTAAAACCTAAGAGGGCTTTTGAAGATTTGAAGAGAGTCACTTGTGATAGGCTAGCTATTTTGAGGAGAAACATGGATCAATGTCAGATTTGTGGCAGAGTGTTTGGGCCTGCAGGTCAGGCTTTGGGTGGACATAAGAGGGCTCATTCGGCAATGGCTACTACTCTTAGAATTACTGAGGAAAATTAATCACTTTGCCAACAGTACTCTGATTCTTGAAGGCAATGGAGAGCTGGGTGTTGCTGTGGGTGGGAGCTAAACAGGAGACTAAGGTGTGAAGCTGGAATATTACAAAATGACTACAGTTTTTGTATATTTTGCATTTTTGTTTTCGGTTTTAATTAAAAACCATGTGGCTATGTACATGGGTTGTGATGATACTCTGCTTATCTGTTTTTTCTTCTTCTTTTTTTGTTATAAACTTAACATCATCACTGTATAGTTGCGGGTGATGATGTATAGTAACCAACCAGTTTTTGGGTAGTAACGGTCGCCGGGAGCTCTGTTTGAGCCCTCATCTTTGTTCTAAAAAAATGGCTACACTCCTAGAATTGTTGATGATGATGATAGTATATGCGAGATATTGAGAATGTATATATAGTGAAATAAGCATTCTTCTCCTCTTGGACCATTGCATTGCTTTGCTTGGTGATTTGCTCTTATATATTATTACTATTTTTTTTTAAGGATTAGAATGATTGTGCAGTGAATCAGCAAAATAATTAAGAAGCATGACAGCAGAGGTTAGTGGAGTTTTGGCCATGTCTTTAGATGGCATGTGACCTCAGAGTTTGGTTGTTCACTTGTCCACCAAAAGATTGTGGATCGATGCGGGAAGGCTCTTGCGTTTCCCCGTTCTGTTGCGTGTATTATTTGCTTCATACGGCTTGAACGGAATGATAACACTTTTCAATGCATGAGGAGATATACAGTACCCAGAGCATCGTTGCTAAGATTTGGGGAAATTTGCATGCGTGATGCACATGGCGCAATGGTTAGAAAATGGAGAACATACATATGATTATTGAAATATTATCTGCAACGTAATGAATTCATGCTCACTATATTAGGTATCAATGTACTATGTTAAGTTTATGATCTGCAATGCTATGTTGTATTCTATTTACACCATTTAAGAGCTTGAAATAAAATCACATTTTTACTAGTTAAAAAAATAGATTTAACTAGTAAATCAATGTACTCATTTTAAATGGTAAAGCAGTGAGTTTAACCAATTTACAATCAGTACATGACTTAATACTAGAACTAGATGATACAGAACCAAGTACTCCAGACTGAATAAGACTCTCCAGCCTTTTATTAGACAAATGACCAAGTCGTCCATGCCATAATTTGGCAGGAAGCGAGGTAGAGGGTTTTGACGAACAAACAGAAGCAACAAGAGAACGTGGACGTATTGACTCTGGAAGGTGAAGATATTTCAGAAAATACAGCTTCTGCCTCCTAAGACCCGCCCCAATCGTCTTGCCTGTCTCTGGATCCTGCACAAGACAAAGTATTAAAAGAAAACGAGACAAGCATGCTAGCCATACACAAAGAGCTAATAGAAATTAAATTCAAGCACAACTGAGGAGCCACATAGACGGGACCAAGTGTTAGACGACCAGATAGATCATTTTGTGGGGTAATAGAGTCATACTGAGTGATAGACAATGGTTGTCTAGTAACTATGTAGATAGGGGGAAGAGAAGACGAAGTGAAGACAAAGGATGAAAGTGAAACATTACAAGTCATATGAAAGGAACAACCAGAGTCAAAAAATCCAGAGATCATTCATACCAAAGACCGAAGGGTTAGCTGAAGAACCAACAAAATACATACCAGAGAGTTGTGCAGCGAATGTAGAGGTGATATGCTGAAAAACATCAAGTTGACGGCGAAGACCTTCAATAGCTTGAATAGTAGAGTCTGAAGTAGTAGAAGGTATAACATTGGCTAGCAATCCTGGTGTACGAGAGGGTTGAGACTAAGGGGTCAGCGATCACGATCAGTACCTGAGGAACGTAACTCAGGATGAAGCTTGAAGCATGTCTCAATGCGGCGTCCTTCCTTCTTGCAATATTTATAAGAGAGCTTAGATCGAGCCTGCGGAGAGGGAGCCTGTTGAGAAGTATGATTCATAACAGGAACAGTGATAGGTACATACATAGCAGTCTCGAGTAAAGAGGTAGGAGTGTCTACTAAAAAATTGAGTCGTGTTGTTTGCTGCTGGGTCTCATAAGTAGTGAGAGCTCCCATAACTAAGGCCAAAGTCGAAAATTGAGGCTGATGAAGTAGTTGAGCAGTCATAGTTGAATATTCAGAAAGGGACTGAAATAGTTGATACATCTCATGCTGCTCGTACCAAGCTAGCCAGCTTCATATGTGGAATCACGTCCAGGAAGCATAGAGCGTAATTTTGTCCAAAGAGCTTGCATTTGTCCAAAATGAGACTGCAAAAAGGAATTACCTTTGCGTTGTTGAGCAACGCGTTGCAGAAGATATGCCTTCTGTACACCAGAACACTCAGTTAAACGCTAAGTGAGGCGAGTCCACATGGCCCAAGCAGAGGGAAATGAACCAATTTCAATAGTAAGACCGGAGCCAACACAACGAGTGAGATAATCCATGATACGAAATTCCTGCAACTGCCAATCCGAACTCTCCTTGACATAGAGAGCACGAGCAGTCTGAAGATTCACATCACCACTGCCAGATGTAACAGTACTGGATGAAGCAACAATGCTGATGGACGGTCGAACTGGTCCCGTACTAGTGAGATGATCAAGCAGACTAGCGCCACGCAAGACATTGGTGATAATGGTGGACCATTCTGCCCAGTCACTTTGATCATTGAGGGGCAGAGGTGGTTTAGGAATCTTCTCTGAAGGAGCCATAACGGCAAACCCGAAGTTTAAGATAATAATCTTTGAACGAAAAAATCCGAAGGTTAGAATGGAACCCCGAAGGTTTAAAATAGAACCCGAATGTTGGAATCTGAATGTTAGAATAGAACCCGATATATATATATATATATATA